>BGPR01003098.1:0-103326 GCA_013235015.1 Araneus ventricosus | reverse complement strand
ATAATACCACAGTTACACAAGGACACACACACACACATTCTGATCTAATAATACAGATTGCATAAAAGTTTGATTTTTTATTTCTAACATAACTATAAATACGTGCGATATAAGATGCTAATGTATGCGTATACACCGCATCATGGAACGTTCAAACATTATATTTAATTGTAGAGTGAACAAATATATTTATCGAGACACTTTTCGCGAAAGAGATGAGTGAAAAATGAATCTCTCGAAACTGTGCTAGAATAGGTATATAGATTTGAGTTTGTGTAAGCACTCTATTCTTGTCTAATAAGAAAAACCGTTAATTCCAACTAAAATATAATATTTTGCACAGCCGAGGTAGAGGAAGTTTTAGGAAGTCATTCAATGACCAAGGCGTGAAAGTTCGTGGCTGAGGCGTTATCTCTGTTAGATGATAAAGGATCTTGAGGGCATTTGAAGCGTGTTCAAGTCTTTTTTTGTATTTTAAATTAATTATTTTTGACTTATATACGATTTAAAAGAGAAAAGATTTGTAATTCATGAACGTGTAAAGGACCCAATGTTTGTTTGAAAGCAAACTTGATTTCTACGGACGAAATGGTTTAAACGCATTTGCTAAATAGTTGTGAACTGAAACTAAAAGAATAGGAAAATGTGTGTGAAGTCCTCATCTGTCAAGCGAGAAAGTGAAGTAATCTAAAAAAAAAAATAATAATGGCGAAATTTAAAGTCATGCAATTGTTTAATTATGTATTAATACACAAAATAAATACTGGTTTTAATTTGAAGCAAAAAGGCTGCATATCAGGGATCATATATTTGTTTCTATTCATGATATGCTCAGTTAATGTCAATAAAGTCATTAGTTGCTCAGAATTCTTGATGTTTCTCTTTTCGAAATAAGAACATGCATAGAAAGTCTCAATGTCTTTTCTACATAAAATGATATCTAATTTATTTTTAGCTAAAACCTTACGACTCGAACTACATCTATTCGACCTAAAATTAACCACTCTGCAGTATTTAACCCGGGAATGGCGGTTTTAGTGCGTTGATGGACTCAAAACGGAGTTGTGGCTAGGAGACGTCATATTTTTATGAAATGAAAAAATGTCTAAATAGGTCCAGATAGAGCCAGAGAACTGTTCGATCAACTGAATAGGATGAAAATAAACAGCTCTACTGAAATATACGGCTTACTACTAGCCCAACTTAACAAACCTAGATATCAAACTCACGCACTTTCGAGCCATAAATTAACACAAGCGGGAGTATATATGTGTGTGGAGGGATGATGATACGTTATTCAAAGCGAAATCGAAGGTTGGGTCGGCGATCGGAGTGAGTGGATGGATGTGCGATTGGGTGGTAGGTCGAATAAAGCTATATTTAAACATCGATCAGATGATGACGTGCGACTAACACCACAGAATTCTCAACTAACAAACAATTATAGCTAATGTAACAATTATTTACCCTGATAAATAGCATTGTATATTAACTTCCTGTTCTGAGGAAACACGTGGGCTATTTCAGGACGACGTCGAACTGTGAAAGCGGCCTGGAGAGGATGACATGAGATCTCCCCCTTCAAAGTCCACGTACCACACCAGTGAGGATGGCAGTCGACGTGTGATTTAGATGAATCAGACCACATGTACATGGTAGATTTTATGAAGGGTTTCGAAGAGCCGGAATTCCTCTATCCTCCAAGAGACCTTGCCATTAAACCACCGTGGTCCATAGTATGGTTATGGGAAAAGCCAGTTCAGTACAGAGGGTGCTAGTGGACTAGGTCTGATCCTTGCATGTGACAGTCCTGAGACTCGCTACCCGGACAGGACATTATTTGATAGATATTAACTGTTTGCGACATTGCAAGCGCTTTGTTCGATTCCTTCCAAATTTGTCCTTAAAGTTATTAAAGCGATTTATGTTATGGGAATTTAATTTTCTTATTCCCTTTCAAGATAATCAGAGTTTTAATGTGTTCTCGTGTTTGACGAGTTAATAGAAAGTTTGAACCCATTAAACATTTGAGTATTCTTGCTTTAAATATGAGTTAATACCTAGGGAATTTTGTAAATTTAATAAAACAAACCTACATTTGTAAATTTGTGAATTGATAAATGCAGAGACAGGAAATAAGTCGTGCTCGAAAATTGCAAATAATAGCGTAATGCCATGAAGATCAAATCATGGATTTTTTTGCACTACTATCAAAATTATTTACATTGGCAAATCTGGAATTATTTTTTTAAAAAATTATTCTGTAACACTAGGGTTTCGAAAATCCCAAAATCATTTAGAGAATGTTCTCAATACATGGAAATGATTAGTATTTTTAAAATTTTGCATGATACGAATAATTCTGGAGAGGAAGTATAGAAGGGTAGGAATTTAATGCGAAGATTATAAAAAATCTTTCAGATGTGTTGGTAGCTTTCTTTTGTTTAATGCCTTCAATAATTGATTCAAGAAACGTCGAAATCTCAATTACAATTCACTCATAATATAATAGTTATTAGAAGCAATTAATGTATCCTGGGAAGAAATCAGGGGAATTAATGACATCGAAGTGTATTTTGAACATTTATATTTATATTTTTTTTACGCTGTAAAAAATTCATTTTAATATTCAGAACAATTCTCGAAGTCTTAATAATGAAATAAGAGAATGTTATTCAGCTTGTCTAGATTCATCAAAAATGCGTGAACAGAATGTCATATGCTATGAAGGAATTTTCTTTTTTTTCCCAATGGGATCAACCTATTACCCATGACAAATAAACGAAATATCTGTAATGATAAGTTTAAGAAGAAGAATGATGGGGAAAAGAGTGTCTATAACACAATTTGAAAAAAACGATATCTATAAATAATTTAGAAAAGGAAAGAGTCTTCTGCACTTTGGAAATCATTGTATATGTTTATTATCAGTTTTGGATTTAACATTTCAGAGGATTCATCATTAATCTCATCACATTAGTAAGAAAAACTATTATTGTTTTTTGCTTTTACTTTCTGCCCGATGAATCCTTCTCTATAATGGTTCTCTTGGAGTGAGAGCGCGGAATGCATTAACAATCGAGTATCCTCGTTTTCGGCAATTGTTCATTTTTGAAACCAACACTTTATAACAATTAGCTGAACCAAAGTTATTTTATCTAATAGAGTTTTAGTACGTTAAAAAAGACTTGAATATGTATTATCAATCTGTATTGGTTTTGCCAATATGTTTTGAAACATTTAAATGACAATCGATACTATTGCCATCGACGAGAGATGTTCTAGTGCATAAACAAGAAAACTGCCAAAGTCACTCAGGTTGATGATCCTTTGATCGTACCGTATTGCTTAGTGTAGCGCTCGGTTCTATTGATGATGTAGAAGGGGTTTCTGGCAGGCCCTTCAGGAACCACTCCAGCCCTCAGGACTGAGCAAGGGAAAAACCTTTACTGTCGGTTTGTGGAAAAGGTTTTGATAGAAAACAGAATCTGCATGCTGACCAAGAACGACATAGGGCAGAAACATCGTGCCACGTACAAAAGATTCACCCAGCAAGACGACCTTATAAAGCATATCCAGACTCACACCGGAGAAGCCCTTTCGCTGTTACGCACATGTAAAGTGTGATTTGACCTTCAGAAAACCCTAAAGGGTTCTCATGCCCAGGAGAGAATCCACCGGAAGTGTAAATTGTGCAGGTATGACTTTTCCGCAAATAAATAGCATTCGAAATAAGCATTTACAAGAGAAAGGACGAAGCGGAAAGTAAGTATTTCATCTAAAATTACTAAAGCAAAATGTGAAATCTTCCAATTTTATTCTGAAGTTTCTAATATGATGACCTATTGAAATGATGTCTTTCTTAATTTAGTGCCACTTGTTCTTTTGACAGCATTTAAGTGTTTATCTTTACAATCGTAGGTTTAATTACATAAATGTTATTATTTTTTTGTATCTTTGAACAACGTTTTACTTTCTTACAAATTTTGAATATGTAAGAAATGTCATTTCAAAACATGTGTTCCTAATTTGTATATTTTTCTTTCATTTTATTGTAAAACGAACGGGAACAGTAAAGTCTCTGAATATTATTTTAAAGGAATTTATTTATGCTTACGTTAAAAGTTTGTTTAAGGTTATCAGATCATGAAGTATTTTACAACTAAATATAAAGTTTATTTTTATTTGTGATCAGTATATTCCATAAATCACTTTTATGCATACTGCGTAAATGTTTTGATTAATGTTTAATATTTTTTACAATAAAGACTTTTATTTAATCAGTTTCAGGTGTGTGTAAATACTTTATATTGATCAAATTCTCAAAAAATTTAGCTAATCTTGTTCATTAATCTCTGTCTGCAACTAATAGCCGTCCATTTCAATACAGAAAATATAAATACTTTATTTTGTCGTCATGTATACAGTTGTTTTATTTAAAACTTATTTAGGTTGAAAACTGTAACAGGTATCTTATATAGGTTTTTTGAGGAGCACTTTATCAGTGATCCTTGATATTCTTTTAATTTTAAGGTTAAAGTACGTTAAATAACAGATTCTAAATTTTCGTCATAAATCTTGTCGCACCTGAAATGGTGTTGATCATATGGTGAGAGAGAAAATTTACTTTCATTATGGATATCAGCATAGTCTTTGAGGTTTATGTTTTTTGAAACAATCTCTCTGATTACCTATAACAACCACCCTTTGAAATTGCAACTTTCCTTGCAAAAAAATGTGTAAGAATATAATGTAGTAACATTTGATTCATGAGACCGTAATTTGTTAAATACAAAAAACAATTGAGTCTACAGCAATACGTAAACTGAAACCAGCTTTTGAAATGTCTCGTGTCTTTCAGTTAACGAACATCCGCATTAAAAAGTTACGAGTTAGGCAGAGGGTTTAAAAGAATTTGAAAAGTTTTGTGTAAAATATAGAATTATAGTGAGAAACAGACGCATATATACAAAAACATTTAAAATGAAAGCATGCAATTTTCGTCCAGTTTGATTCATCAGATAAAAAGTCATACCTCGATCGAATGTAAGAAAGTATTCTTCGTCTAAGCAGTAAAAATTCAAACAAAGTTTATGAAAAGTCAACTTTTACTTAAAATTATTAAAATAAGAAAATATTTATGACAGTTACTTTGATCTAGTATAATGGTTCTGCGATATTCATGAAATGTAGTGATTGACTTCACTGGTGCTTCTCTTTGTAGTGCCTATTGCGATAATCGTTGCTGCTGAAAGTCTCTCCACAAACTCCGCATTTAAAACGTTTTCCTCCTTCATGAGTCGGGACATGTTCTGTAAGATTTCTTCGGTCAGAAAAGCCATTTCCACGGTCATCACTCAGAAAGGACCTCTCACCCGTGTGTCTTCTATAATGTGTGACGAAATTTTCTTTTCGAGTAAATTCTTTTCCACATATATCACACACAAAGAGCTTCTCACCCGTGTGTGTTCTATAATGTCTGTCAAAGTGTACTTTTTGAGTAAATCCTTTTCCACAGATAACGCACACAAAGGGCTTCTCTCGAGTGTGGGTTCGGAGATGCGTCGTCAGGTTGCCTTGCTGGGCGAATCTTTTGTCACACGTAGGGCATACGAAGGGCTTCTCGCCTGTATGCGTTCTGTGGAGCACTTTCCGAGTACGTTTATTATCAAAATCTTTTCCACAAACATCACATACAAAGCGTTTTCCCTTGCCAGTCTTATGAGACAGTGAGTGAATTCCTGAAGGCCCTGCGACAGAAACAGCATCAGAATCAGAACCGAGCGCTACACTATTGGTGGCAATTTCACTAGTTGAGGAATTACCAATCTTAGTGACTTTGGCAGAGATACATTTAATTTCACTATAATCCTTCACCTTCTGCGCTTCTGCGTTATTTCCGTCCCTTTCTATGCACATTTGTGAAGCTGATATTGCATCTAAATAGGCCCGTTTCCTTTGACGATTAAATGCCGATGATTTGTTTTCTTTCTTCCTACAGGTATTCGTATTGACTCCGAAACTCGTATTTTTGCGTTTCATCTGATTCACGGGTCTCAAATTACACCATTCGGAAACGTTGTGTGAAGAAAGATTTTCGGAAGGATTCGAATTATTGTCATCTGCTCGGCAAAAGTCGCCTTGTAATGTTTCAACTGCGACATATAAGGAGTTCTCAGGATTCTCATCTGTGGCTTCGAAAATGCTCTGCTGAGCACTAACATAAGAATCGGAGCGTGAAATTTCAATGCTGCTTCCGTCACACTGAGTGATGAACGGCGATGCAGGCGAAGAATTGACTTGCGCACCTTGGAAAATGTTCTTGGTTAAGAAATTGCTGCCGCTATCAAGCGAAATATTTAGTTGAATATCAGGAGCTTGTGTTTTTGGATTTGAATGCCTAAAGTTATCACTTGTGCAGTCCTGATTTCTTGTTGCTGCCTCTAATCTCTCTGCCAATTTCTCCAATTCATCTAGAAAAGACTCTGAACATTCATGATGAGGCTTTCCTTTTAAGAAACAAAAATGGCCATCCTTCAAGTAAAAACTTCTCCTGCACCACGAGCACTGAAATTCATCCATCAGATCTTCCGCGTGACCTCTCGGTTCTTTGCAAAAATATACCAGATATTCAGCAACAAAAATAAAGTTTTAGGTTTAGTAGAAAGAAATGTTTAAAACTTAAGCTTACTATAAAGCAGCTTTGTCTAAAACTGAGGATAAAAACTTCGAGAACTAATTCTCGAATTGAGAACTACACCTTATATTAAGGATCTAAAGCAAAAGAACTTTATTTTGTTCCTCAAAATGTTGTGCTGCCACCACATGTTAATACATTTACGTATCAAGTTCTCAGCTAAATCCAATATAAAAAATTCTTGTTTCAGATTATCATTTATTAAATTCTTATTTACGCACTAGAGCATCTCTCGTCGTATTTGGCAATAGTATCGATTTCTTCATTAAATGTTTCAATTATATTTAGTCAAAACCAATACAGATTGATATAATCCATCTTTCAAGTCTTTTTAACATACAACAAACTCTTGTTAGTTAAAATAACTTTGGGGTTCATTTATTTGTCACGAAAGTGTGTTGGTTTTAAAATAAAACACCACTCAGAAAAACGAGTGAAATCGAGTGTTAATGAATTTCCGACGCCCTTTCTCAACAGTGATCAGTTAGAGAGGAGGATTCGGGTATAAAGAAAAGTTAGATAGCTAGATATTGGTTATCTCTATCAAATAATGACCTGTGCAGGTGGCGGAGTCTCGACTTCGGAACCGACGATTAGAGGGATCCAGACCTGGTCCTACTAAGCACCCTGTGGGTACGCTGAATTGGCTCTACATATAACTATACTAAACACCATGGTGGCCTAATGGCAAGGTTTGGGCTTGGAGGACAGAGGATTATGGGTTCGAAACCCGATTCTACTGAATATCCGCTGTGGATATGAGCCTCTTGCAAATACGTATAGGGGGCAAACCGTCTTCCGATGTTGCGGTGCGGAAGTTTGGAAGGGGGTGGCAGCTGAAGTATCGTCATCGTCAGTGCCGGCGCAGGAGTCCTCCTCGTCATCTGATCGCTATTCAAAATTTTGAGGACCGTCCTAAAATAGCTTTCGTGTGGCTTCAATACGGAAAGTTAATATAACCAATATTATTTTTCAGAGTAAATAAAGTTGTTACAACTTCGTGCTTAGGTGTTTGGTAGTGGTGAATTCCAGGACAGGATTCGACATTATCATCTGATCGATACTCAAAATAGAGTCGGTTATTCACGATAACTCCACGCAAAGCAAATCCATCCTCTAACACTTTCTATGATCCCAGACCTCAAGTTCTTCGATTTCTTCTTTGAATCGCTAATTCCATGTCGCCTTCACACACAAACTGCCGCTGTTGTTAAATTATGGCAACGCAGTGTACATATACACATTTTACATAACAGGTTGCCCGATATTTTACATTATTGTTCGATATTATATACTATCATATGATAGTATTCAATATTGGGAATATTATCCAATATCTTTGCGCTACTGTTAATTTATGGCCCCGCAGTGCAAATATAGTGGTGGATATCCAGGCTTGTTAAGTTGGGCCTTCACGAGTAGTGAAACCCATTCATTAGGCCCGAAGACCGGTTTATTTTCTATCCATTCAAATTGATCGAACCAGTTCTCCAGGCCCAACCACTGGACCGATTTCGACATTTGTTATTTCATATGAAAGCTCATGACGTCTAGAAACGACTTTAATGGTCGCGTGCCACACACTACCCTCCGTTTTCGAGTCCTAGTTACGAGTTGAGCTACAGGTTGTTGATGTTACGGGCGAACAGCTGGTCGTCGAAGGCGGATAGTTTTAGTTAAACTAGGCCCTAAAATATAATTGAAGTTCATTTTAAAAAATTAAAAAGACAATTTATTTAGTTTCTATCAGCATGTCTTAATTTTCGAAGAGAAAATACATCAAGAATTCTGTAGTATCTAATTGATCTTGATGGGATATTATTAAAACCGAGCTCACGCTGGAATAGAAACACCGAAATTACTTTCATGATTATGACATGCGAAGCCTCGTTTGCTTCAGTTATAACCTAGTATTGATTTTATACATTAATACTTATTTATAAAAATTGCAGACTTTAAATTCCCGCTATTGTAATTTTTTTTCGATTAATTCTTTACATTTCTCTCTGACAAATGAGGAATTCACACATTTTCCCCATTCTTTGAAGTTTCAGCTCACAGTATTTCGCAGAATGCGTTTGGAAACCCTTTTGTATCATTCCGGGGAGAACTAAGCATGAACCCCTTAACATACAACGACGTCTCCGGCACGTGCATCGGATTGTAGAATTTTGCATTTTAACTCCGTATTTATGTCAATGTAACAAATAACTTTAAATACAAAAATTACTTGGACACGATTTAATGTCTCAAGTATCCCTTTACCATTTTATATAGATTAAAATAAAAAAAATATTCCAAACGGGTGGTGGCATCTAATTAAGAGGTTAAATAAAGTCGTATTGCAAGGTGTTAAGAGATAAGCATTGATAAGAAATCACAGCATTAATGTCCATATTTTAAACAAAATTCACTTAACACTGCTTCAGTCGGAATTTTCATCCTGAAATGGTCGCAACGTGTCTCTCGAATTTAAATCTATTCTAGGTTATGTTAATCCGGTTTTGATAACTTTTTTTCTTTATAACTAGAATAATTAGTTCTAAAGCGGAAAGCGATTATTCGGCAAGAAAATTTCGAATCGTGATGCGCTAAAAATACCTGATAGATGTAGACTGCAGGCGTATCTATTAGATTTTGAGCCTGACAGGGAAAAAATACCGGACGTCCGAGAATTGTGGGACACAATTAAATACTTTTTTAAAAACTGATAATGTTACTACTTGGGTTTTTTTTACTGAGAGAGCAAATAAAAAAGTTTTTTCGAGGTAGCTAACGTTCTAACGAGTTTAAACGTTCTAAATTTGCACTATAGTGTAGCACAGCTGACACAGAAATCGACCCATTGGAATAAAAATTTAAGAGTCGTCAAAGGTTAAAAATAAAAAAACAGCGATAAGAATGCATTTAAGATTTCATTCTCCTGCTTCAGTGTTTTGCTGGAGGCATTGTTGCTGATCAAGAATAAAATACGAGTCTACTATGAATTAAAAGCGATTAAATCGATGATTACATTTCGAATAAATCGTTTTTATATATAACGTGCTAGAACCTTCCCTCCTGGGATCGGTTTTTCCTATGATATCCGTTATCTAACAATCAAAATAAACATTTGTTTTAAGAAGCTTTCTGTGAAATCGTTCGAATTTATCTTAATTTGCAAATCAATTGATTTCCTTCAAAAAATAAATAATAAATGATCGTTTTAGAATGTAATACGATATGAGTGAAATTTGTGTACGCGCGCCCGCTGGAAGATTAACTATGCTTTTAGTGCAGAATTATTTATTATTGGAAACAGAATGTCTGCTGAATTCGAAGAACAGCTGCACTGCTTGCATTCAAATAAAATTGTGTGTTTACTATTATAAAATATTTGCCCACTTTTCCCACATTGGAAAATAGATGAAAATTCGAAAAAAGTCATAAAATAAAACCACTAGAGGGAAATAGGACTCTGAGAAACATAGTTCCCAGGAGCGTGAAAAATTCTTTACTGAACTTGGCAAAGTAACGCTGAGGTGGATCAAGATAAGCTCTATGTTCTTTCCTCTATCGAAACTGGAGTTGTTTTCCGTCACTATCAATCAATCAGATCATCACACCGGCATGGACAGAATAGAACAGAAGAACAAATTTGTCCACCCTAAGATTTGAGGAGAGACAGATTAGTTCAACTGGGAAAGTTAAGCCGTACTCGTTCACAGATGCAGCAACTATATTGTATGCAAGGAAATGATTCTTATGACAAAGTTCGTTTGAATCAGAGATATATGGCAGCGTTTTACAAATATTTTACCATTCCTACCGTGTTTCCGTTCATGTGTGGCTTTATCGTGGGATAGTACTGGTGGTAAAATAATTTTTTTCCACTCAGTTCAATAAGAGTTACATGAATGTAAATATTGCTTTCCCTGAATCAAAAAACAGATGATCGACGCATAGCTTTTTATAAGTAACTTCATCTTGCTAGACGGTGAGGCTTGAGTGTATAAGACTCGCATCGTCAATCCAAGGCAAGAAATAATTCAGTCTACAGGATGGCCATATCGATTCCTAGACATGAATGTCATTGAACATGTTTGGAATGCTCTAGGGAGAATTGCTTGTACACTCGATTCTCCACCTTAAGACCCTCTTCGAAGCTATCGCTTCCTATCAACACCATTTACTGCATAATCGATCGTTAGAATAGCACATCATTGGAATGTCGTATCATACTCCATACTGAAGAAACTTCATCTTTGTCAAATTATTGGTTTTCATGTTATTTTATTTTTTTTAACAATTATGTATACAATTTCCAATTATGTATAAATAATATATAACTTTGTATCCAATTTCCAAAATATCACCCCTATTGCGTACTGTGCCAAGCAACAAATTAACAAAAATAGTTTAAAGTTATTGCCCTATTCCTGATTTCTACCCGATTTGTTTATATAAGTGTTTGCTTCTAACCTATATCTGCACAATGGGATAATGCACTGAAAAGCCAGAAAAACTGGTACAGGCTTGCGAATGCAAATAACATAGATATTCAACCCATCAGCTTAACTTGATGCGGTCGGCATCGCCTATACAGTATACGTTCGTTTTTACGAACCTCTTTTTAACGAACACTTGCGATTTTATGAACTAGAGAGAGGTCCCGAATACACTCCCATAGACGTAATGTAATTATCCGCTCGCATTTCCGAACTACAAATTATGAAAATCTCTTTTTTGCGAACTCAGTTTTCATACTTCTGCAATTTTTTTTAAAATATAGGAAAGCCGTGCCAACGTCAATTAAACTCTCAACAGGTGCATTCCAAGAATGAGTTGTTTAACCCCCCACCCTCTTTCGGAGGGAGGGGGCATAGCAACAAGTTCAAGTTGCATTCCGTGGTCCGTGTGGTTGGCTGTCAGGACTAAGGCACTTTTTTGAAGGGAACAATAACTGTGAAATGATTTCAAGCATAGATAAAATGGAAACATGTATTTTCCAAAATGTGATTTTGAAACAAAAAAAGATAAGTGTTTATTTCCATTCTTGATTTTTTATCTGTTTTCATCTATGCATTTTCATTTAAGTAATACAGTCCATGGTTTCATACATAATGTTTTCGAAACATGATAACGTATTTTCTGGGTAATAAAATAATTTTTTGTGCATAAATTTGCATTCATTTCTTGTACACTTAAAAAATACTTGAACTTTACTTCATAATAGTAGTAAATAATCTTGAAATACTGCTTTATCTATGAAGAGGAGGCAGTTTGATAAAAATAGACATAAATAATGTAAGTATTCATAAGATTTTGGATGCTTTTCTATTTTACGAACTTTCAATTTTACGAACTCTTTGAATGTTCCCTACAAGTTCATGAAAACGAGCGTCCAGTGTATAAGACAACAGATGTCTGTCAAATGTATTAGATCTGTTCCTTCTGCTGCAATGGCATGTTTTCAAAATTTAAGCGACTTTGAACGTGGCGTTATAGTCGGCGCACGAGAGATGGGACATAGCATCTCCGAAAAAGCGATGAAATTTGGATTTTCGCGTACGACCATTTCACAAGTGTACCGTGAATATCAGGTATCCGGTAAAATATCAATTTCCGCCATCGGTGCGGCCGAAAAAAGACGTTGAAAAAACTAGGCAAGTGACGTCAGACGCGAATCCTTAAACGAGACAGACGTACAATACTTCCTCAAATTGCCTCGGATTTCAATGATGGGGCTACTACAAGTGGCAGCATGCGAACTGTTCGACGGACCGTCATTAATATGGGCTCTCAGAGACGAAGGCCCACTCGTGTACCGTTGTTGACAACACTGCACAAAGCTTTACTCCTCTCCTGGGTCCGACAAAACTACCATCGGACTGTTGACAACTGGAAACACGCTACTTGGTCTGACGAGTCTCTTTTCCAATTCTATCGGACGGATGCACGTGTACGAGTATGGAGACAGCATCATTAATCCATAGACCCTGTTTGTCAACAGGGTACTGTTCAATCTGGTGGAGCCTCTGTGGTGGTATGGGACGTGCGCAGTTCGCTTGATATGGGACCCCTGATACGTCTAGAGACGACTCTAGCAGGTGACAGGTAATTAAGAATCCTGTCCGATCACCTAAACTTATTCATGTTCATTGTGCATTCCGACGGATTGGGACAATTCCAGCAGGACAATGCGACACCCCACGCTTCGAGAGTTGCTACTAAGTGGCTCCAGGAACACTCTTCTGACTTTAGACACTTCCGTTGGCTACATAAATCCCCAGAGATGAACATTATTGAAGATATCTGGGATGCCTTGCTACATGCTGGTGAGAAGAGATCTCCACCACCTCGCACTCCTATGGATTTGTTGACTTCCCTGCAGGATTCATGGTGTGAAAATCTTCCAGGATGCCTTCAGACATTAGTCGAGACCATGCCACGTCGTGTTGCAGCACTTCTGCGTGCTCGTGGGGGCCCTACACGATATTAGACAGGTGTTCCAATTTTTTCTGGCTCTTCAATGTAGGTGAAGAATAGCACCTCAAGGAATGAAATCTCGTGACCACACTCCCATTTTATTTGTTACTCAAGTATGTTGCATGAATTTTATCATGCTGTTTTGGAATGAATATAGATGTGAGAGCGTAAATTACAAAAGTAACGCTCCGTAACAGAGAAGTATAACTTTAATAATTGAAAGCACGGTGATAGATGAAATTACAGAACAAGAAGAAAGAAATACAAAGAATTTAACGGTTTAATACTCGCAAACGGCGTTTGAATTTCACAGACTTCAACCAAATGTACGAAACAAATTAAAACAAAATGAAATATTGTCCACATAGAGCCCCAAGAGAGAACACTAAATGCATCCATTACAAACCTTAAAATAATATTAAAGACGAAACAAACTCACTAAGAAAAACTTTGCAAATGCGCAATGTTAAGAAATGGCAATATTCTAGCAATTCTTTCTTTTTCAATAATGGGGTTAAACTAGGGCTGTTTCAAAATAAACTGTCCTTTTTGTAGCATTAATTGTTGCTCACTGTTCAGTCAAAGCATTTACACAAATCTTATTTCTTCATTGAATACACGCAGAAACCACAAAATTCTGAATAAAAATAAATGAAGCAAAAAAATTTCAAACCTACTAAAAACGTAACATGAACAGACCGTTGATATAATACGAAATAAAAACTTAATTTTTATCTCTCCTTTATATGCTAATTCCTACAAACAGAGGGCAGCATTTTAAGAACTTTAAAAGAACGCGACAATAAAACACCCGAAGTAATCTATTCTAAACTTTAGTAGGATCGCAAACGTAGGAGTTTAAAAATATTGTTACAGAATGCTAATGTAGAAAAAATCTCGTCGCATTTTGAGTCTCATCCGGAGGCGATAATTCTTGTATTGCGAATTATTGTTCCATTTTCTTCGCCTATTTTTGTCATTTGCTGTTAAATAAAAACACAGAAGAGATACTTTTACGTCACCAACGCAAAGTGCGTTAAAGTATACATGTGGTCATTTGGCTGTAAAGTTTTTTCCAACGTTTTTCTGGATGTTTAAGGATTTAGAGTGCATGAAAGTTCAGTCAATTTGCACATCTGAAAGTAGGAAGAATAGTCAAGTGCTTAATGGCACTTTCTTCAAATTTTATACGTTCTCACGCATGAAAAAGGTCATTGAAAAGAGTATTTATGAAAGGATGTCTTTATCCAATTGATTAAATTATTAATTGTACCCAATTATACTATTCCGATATTAACTATATAAAGTACTATTCGTAAGAAAACAATTGCAAATCTTTGATTACACCATTCCAACATACACGGTTTGTATTAAGCAACATACAATTAAAAATTTGATTCAGCACTCGTAATGAGGGAACCTTTCTCTATTGCTGTTATAATTGATGAAAAAATGTGACTTGAGATCCATTTAGAGAAGAGTTCTTCATGAAAATACATTCGGAAAGAGATGTAGAAGAGAAATTGCTCGATTCATTTCTAGAGACCGTAGACGCACTCGAGAACTATATAAATCAATTCAAGGGAAACACCCATTAACGTTTAGTTTGATTATATTAACGTCCCATTTAGAAGCAAAAGGAAGGCTATTTTGAGACGGGCCTCGTCATTTTGAACCGCGGTCAGATGACCGAGACGGGACCTGAGCTGGCATCCCCTTCGAGAAGATTCCGCACCTCAGTAGCGGGAGAACGTTTGACTTACGACGTGAGATTGAGCGAATACTAAAATCACCTAAACGGCGGATCTTCACGAGAATCGGGATTCGAGCTTGGAACCCTCCGGCCCCAAAACCGAGACTTTACTACCAGATCACCGCGGTCCGAGCTCTGCTTCAACTCGACCGTTTCAATCGACCAACTCAGAATTATTACTTTTATCATAGGTTGAGATAATTTTATAACGTGTCAATTCCTACTGCGTTACCACAGACGAAGAATCTGGAATTTCTCTTAGTTTGTTTCTTTTGCATAAACCACGTGTGCAAAGAAGCCTTAACAGAGGCGTGACTTGGATTGAGAATAGCAGTTTAAGCGCAGGTTCTTTAGTCCTAGTGGCAGATGGATATATGCAGAAAATGCAAGAAAAATAGGACACAAATGAACATGTATGCTCCCTACCAATCAAATGCACGCAGTTCTACCCCCCTTGCATTCAAAGCGTGTTCTACATCTTGCCGAATTCAACTTGCAATTTAACATCAGTGGCCTAGTGAATTAAGGCGAGACAAGGCGTTCATGCGTTTTAATATTCCTGTGCAATCAGCCAGCATTATTCGGAAAATGCTATGCGCTTTAGTAACCTATTGCTCGGTGTGGTCTGCCTGGTTGTTGGAAGTTTTCCTGGGTTTTTTCCCCTTAAGGAAACAAATATATGAACCACTTCCCCTTGAAAATATTCCAGGAAGGCAACTTACCCCGATTTATAAAACCTAAATGAAACTTCTACTCCAGGTTCTAACTGGATGCTTCATGTCGCTTTGACTAGCAGAATCTGTGACACATCCCTCTATTATGAGTCCTTGTCTAGTTAGACTAGAACAAGTAGGATTATGCAGCAACAATGGCTACAGCAATGGATAAGACAATAGCACCAAAAAATGCAATGGCGCTGAGGCTAAAAGAATTGAAACGCCCTAAGCAAAGGTTGATTTACAACGCCAAAGAACCCACTGTTCTAAGCAAAGGTTGATTTACAGATTGATAAATGCAATTGGCAGATTTTTTTGTCTATGATACAGGTGCGGTCTCATAAAGAGTCAAGTATTCCTACGTTATTCACAATACATTGTTACAAAGAGCAAAAGTTACAATTTCGAAGAATTCATGTATCTTTTTCATTAACCGAGAGAGCTGTTTCAAAACACAAGACTCTCCGATTCCAATTTTAGGAAAACAAACTGTTATTTAGACATAGCAACAAAAGGAAATTTTCCTCTTCCATTAATAATCAGCTAATTGACTGATTTATGGCCATAAAGATTTAAGGTGGAATATTTTAGAAACTTGCCATTTAGTAGCATCAACCTTAAATTAAAAAATAGAATTTAGGTCCTTATGACCACTGAAGTGCATGTTAATCAAACGTGTGTTCAAATGACGCTTCAGTTGGAGAGTTAAACATATATCCGGCCTTATTCAACATCCATAATTAAACCATGATCAGCGGTTGAACGGGAATTTACACGAACAAGCGAATGCTGACGGAAATGATCGGCTGGTTGTATACCTAAACTAGCTAGTTGGCGAGAAAAAAATAATAAAATAAATTTAAAAAATCGCCAACAACCGAGAAATTGTGATACCATGCCAAAATAGCAACCCGCTATGGTTTACATTTGGTGACTCGTTTCGGTCAGCGTTAGCATTATCTCGGCAGACACATCGTTTAACCGCTGATCATGCTTTAACCATGGATGGTGAATAAGGACGATCGTCGTTCAGTCAAAAATCATCAAAACTACAGTTTTGACATATACTGAATATAACTTATTAATATCGTTATGATAGATAACAAAAAGTATTTTACATATTTCTAGCTCCTACGGTTAATCTACTGATGTTTAGATAACAAGTTTATATCACGAAATAAGTCATTGCAAACTCAAATCGACAGCAGTAGTTCGTCGAAAACTTTTTGTTGACTTAGTAACTTGTGAATAAACGACAATATATCATTACCTTTCAATTGATAATAGCAATTAAAGTAACAGTTTCCCATCTCTGAATGAGCTTTTAATAAATAATATATTGTAATACATTACAACATAATATAAAGACAAAATTGTATATTATTCATATTTTTGCAGTTTCGAATAACATTATCAGAAGCAGAAGTTTGGATAAATGGAACCAACTAAGAATTTCTTGAGAATTCGGATCAATATAAAGTATTTACACAAAACGAAACTGCAGTTACAAATATTACAAGTCTTTATTTTAACAAATATTACAAAAATATTCAACATGAATCAAAATCTTTCCTGCATGCATAAAAGGGTTATTTATGGAATATACGACGTCGCAAATAATATAAGATTTATATGAATTTTTAAATTTCTCACTGATCTTATAACAATACATTATGCATTTAATAAAGCTTAAAGTTAATTTCCCTTTTAAAAATCATATTCAGAGAACATTTACTGTTTCGTTCGTTAATTAGTAAAAAAAGTAAAACAACACAATTACGATTTTCGGCACATCTTTTGGAAATGACATTTCTTACGTATTCAAAATATTTCTAAGAAAGTAAAAACATTGTTTAAAAGTACAAAAAATAAGTTAAATATTTAGAAGTATTTTTATAAGAAAGCAAGTTTTTTCTCTGAACTTCTAAAACCTAATTAAAATTTTTCTGAACAGTGCAGATTCCAGTAATAAAAACACTGCAATTCCTTAAAAAAGTAAAATTAAATACTTGTATAAAACTACGCTCAAAATTAAGAAGTTCAGTTTTCGTTAGTGAATCAGATTATGAAATTGCAATAAAAAATGCAAAGAATTTTGAATTTTTTTGTTTGTTTAGATTAGAGGGAATATTTCTTTCCGCCATGCTCTCTCTTGCAGTGGTCATCGCAATTACTTTGATTCGCGAAAGCCATATTACACAATTGACACTTGACTTCTCTCCAGTGTGAGTCCAGAGACAACACGCAAGACTGATTTTTTTTGTTTTGTTTTGCGAATCCCTTTCTACAAATGTGACATGCGAAGGGTTTCTCTCCGGCATGGGTCAGCAGATGATTCTCAAGATGGGGTTTCTGCCTGAATTTCTTCTCACAATTAGGAGGGCTTCTCTCCGGTGTGAGTCCGGAGATGCTTCATCAGGTGGCCTTGCTCAGTAAATCTTTTGCCATAAGTTTGGCATACGAATGGTTTCTCGCCTGTATGCGTTCTTTGGTGCGCATGCAGATATTGTGTTCGACTAAAAACTTTTCCCACAAAAGTTACATACAAAGCATTTTTCCTTACCAGTCTATTAAGACTGAGTGTGGATTCCTGAAAGTCCTGCGACAGAAACCACTTCTGCATCAGGAACAGAAAATAGCGGTAAACTATGGGTGGCAATTTCGCTGCTTGAGGAATCATCAACCCGAGTGAATTTGTCAGATATACTTTTAATTTTATTATTTTCCATCGTATTCTGCGCTTCAGCTTTGTTTTCGTCTCTTTCTATACACGTTGGTGAAACCGATGTTGAATCTAATTAACTTTCATTCCGTCCGCGAATAAATTCCGATGGTTTGTTTTCTTTTTCCTGCAGGTACTCGTATCGGCTCCGAAAATTGTATTTTTAAATTTGCTCTGTGGCACTGGTCACAAATTATGCCACCCGGAATCCTTCTGTCTTTGCAGAGATTTGACTGTTTGTGATCTGTCCGGCAAAAGTCGCCTTGTGATGTTTCATCTTGTAAGCTAAGGTGCTCGCATGACTCTCTTCTGAAGCTTCGAAAATGCTCTGCTGAGCAAGAACTTGAGAATCAGAGCGTAAAAAATCAAGGCTGCTTCCATGACACTGAGTGATGAACGGTGATACAGGCAAAGAAGTGATTTGCTCATCTCGGAAAAAGATGTTCGTTGAGAAATTTCTGTCGCTTTCAGGCGAACTATTTAGTTGAATATCATGACCTTGTGTTTTGGATTTGAATGACCAATTTCATCACTTGTGCAGTCCTGATTTCTTGTTGCTACTTCTTACTTTTCTGCCAGTTTCTTTATTTCATTTAGATCAGATTCGGAATATTCTTATTGAGCAACGAAAATAAAAGAATTTTATTTTATATTCCAAAATATTGTGCTGCCACATGTTAATACAATTACATATAAACTTCTCAGCTAAAACAAATATAACAGATTCTTGTGCCAGATAATCATCTTTTAAATTTTTTTTCCGCACTAGAGCATCTCCCGTCGAAATTTGGCAATTGCATCTATTGCTTCATTAAATGTTTCAAATATATAGACAACCTCTATATCTTTAGGCAAATCGAATACAGATTGATATAATCCATCTTTCAAGTTTTTCCTAACGTACAAAAAACTGTTACGAGTTAAAATAACTTTTGGGTTGATTTATTTGTCACGAAAGTGTGCTGCTTTAAAAATGAGACACCACTCAGAGAAACTAGTGATATCCAATTTTAATGAATTTCCGACGCCCTTTCTCAATAGCGATCAGTTACAGAGGAGGATTCGGGCCCAAACTAAGGCTAGAGAGCTAGATATTGGCTATCTCTATCAAATAATGGCTGTCTAGGTGGCGGAGTATAGACATTGGGACAGGCGATTAGAGGGATCGAGACCTGGTCCTACTAAGCACCCTCTGGGTACGCTGAACTGGCTCTGAATATAGCTATACTATAGACCACGGTGGTCTAATGGCAATTTCTCGGCTTGGATGACGGAGTGTTCTGGGCTTTAAACCTGATTCTACTGCAGATCGGCTGCGCATCTGGGCCTGTGGCACGTTAAATGCGTAGAAGGACAACCGTCCTCTCGCTGGTGTGGTACGGAAGTTTGTCAGGGGATGGCAGCTAAAGTATCTTCATCGTCAGTGCCGGCGCAGGTGTCCTCCTCGTCATCCCACCGCTGTTGAAAATGTGGAGGTCCGTCTTAAAATAGCTCTCGTGTTGCTTCAAAACGGGAAGCTAATATATCCAATATTATTTTCCGGGTAAATGATGTTGCTTCAACTTTGTGGTTAGGTGTTTGGTAGTGGGATATTCCGGGACATGTTTCGTCGTCATCATCTGATCGATGATCAAAATATAGCCGGTCATTCACGACCACTCCACGCAACGCACATTCATCCTCTTCCGCTCACTCCGATCCCGGGCCTCACATTCTTCGATTTTCTCTTTGAATCGCTCATCCCACGTCCCCCCACACACATACTGCCGCTTATGTTAATTTAGAGCCCAACAGTGTAAATGTACCCAGGTAGTAAAACAGATTGCTCGATATTGTATAAAAGTTTACCTGTTGGTAACTTATTATGTGATGATTATGAGAACTTGATTAAGTGGGAAAATGTGACAAAACCTCCACTTACTGAAAGATTCAGTGATGGAATGATTTTAGAAGCAATAGTAAACCAGCAATCATTCAGGAGGCAATACAACCTACTATCAAAGGGTTTCCCTGCCACATTCAAGCTACAGAATGAATAATCAAAGTAGTCACGGAAGCAGCTGCTGCAGTCTGCGGACCATCTAGAAGGTACGGGTTTATAAGAAATCGCCTAAAATCACGAAACGTCATTGAAGTTTTCAACACCAAACATGATTACAGTCTACTGTAACTTCGGCGGTTTTTTACGTTTTTTTTTTATTTAATGCTAAAGAAGCTGTTAAATGTATCTGAAGTTCTTTTCTTGTAACCATTTAGTATATGTCTTTTAATTGCAGTAAGCATTAAAAAATATTAAAATGTCTGTTTCACTTGAACAAAAATCACTATGAATTTTTACCATAAAAAGGCTCAAATGCCTAAACTTTATCACCCTTGCGGCAGCGCTTAACTTAAAATTTAATTTTTTATTTTATTTTTCCATTTATCTATATACCATAGAACATCTTTTCCGTATAGGATTTGAAATTCTGAAAAAAAAAACATTTTCGATCCTCCCTAACAAACAAGCTGCCCCGAATGAGCCGGAATGTAGTAATAATTCTAGAATTAGATTAGATAAAGATGGGTTTATTTACCCCAGCAGAAGAAACTCCGTTCCCAAAAGGAATTTAAATACAGGCGAGAACAATGATATTTTGTTATTAAATAAATACGCAGATATTGAGCGATTTCCCTTCGAGAAGGAAGGGACCCCGCACTGCCAAAAATTCAACCAATATTGATTTGGAACAAAAATAACATCAAGGAAATGTTAAACAAGCTATATAACAAATTTGGCAAAGTAAATGCCGTATTGGCAGATGAATGTATTAAAGTCTACCCCGAGACGGCAGACGAGCATAGAGATATGCAAAAATTCTGCAAAGAGGAAAAGATAGAATTTTACGTCATTAGGCTACTGAGCAAAAGACAATTTAAGGTAGTAATCAAGGGTTTACATCGTGACACGGATATAGAAGAAATTACACTGAGCTCGCTATAAATCTCCCAGAAATTGAATTACTAAAAGTAGGTCGGCTAAAGAACGCAAGAGCGAAGTCCCCGAAGGAAATTTTTTGGATTGAGTTTAAGAAAAATGGTCATGAAAATAAAATTTTCGAGTTCACCCACAATGTTTGTGAAAGCAAAAATTCAAAATTACAGATATCCTCCTGGAGCCACAAAATGTTGGAATTGCAACATGTGCAATCATTATGTATCATAGTGTGACTACGCATACGGACTGGACCAAATTCCAAAATTACCTGAATAAAATTGATTATGGGCCCCTTAAAATAAACAGCAATACGGATATTAAAGTTGCATTGGAAAAATTTACCAAAAATCTACAAAACGCGCACAGATTCGAGACTAAAACGGTCAGAAAAGTCAACTGCATCATATATCTACGCGAATAGTAAAGATTTCATTAAAACGCGCAACAAACCGAAAAAATAATGGCAAACACTAAGGAACCCATTAATTAAAACGGAATTGAACAGAATTGAGAAATTACTCAAAAAATTAGATAAGGTTAGTAGACAAAAAGATCAGACCGTAGAACTTGAAGCGTTTAACACAGAATACGGGACGCTTTGGAGAAAAGCAACGATAATGCGTAAGAAAGCGCAGAAAATCCCAGCGCTACTAGAAGAAAATGGATTTTCATATTCAGTCTCTTTCAAGGCCGAAACTATTACCCTAAGTCTAGAGAAACAATTCTCATTAGACGACCTGTCTCACAAAGAGGCGGAAAAGAGGGTCAAACAAATCTACAGAGAATTTCTCCTCCCCCCACTCACCGATAACCATATTGATAAAAAAAATAAAATTAAATCAAATGCATTCAGCCTGTAAGGTAATCAAAGTCATTATAAAATTAAATATTAATAAAGCACTCGGTTCTGACTGTATCCTCAAAAATATGCTTAGAAATCTGTAAGTATGAAACTTATTTGTGTTTTAAGTCGTTTAACGTGTTAAGATTAACAGATTCGATATTAGCTCTTAATCTGTGCAAAATCGGTATGCCAACCAATCGCGCGACCATGAAATTGTAACTCTTCCATCTGACTACAGCATACATGGTATGCAGGGGTGTAGTGGAGCCGGAAAGCACAGAAAGTCCGTTCCGGTACTCCTTCTCTTCACAAGAATTAAATAAGAAAAAAATTGTGAAAACGACCTTAAAACGACGTGAATTTTGTCACTCAGGTTAGAGCGTCCCGGCACTGCTTATTATGCGACCACATCACTGGTAGTATGGGTTTTCTACTATCTCACAAACCTGTCTATTTATTCCTTACTTCAAGAGCGACGGGATGACAAACCCCAAATCACCTTTTTAGATTTATTCACATTTTTTTCTTCGAATTATAATCGCTAAATAACTTTCACAATTCCTTTAGTTTTGTAAAAGGTTACAAAACATTAGATGAAATTTTCCTCCATACCCTGAATCAATTTAAACTGCTTGAGTTTTTCAGGAAAGCAATGTGTCCTTTGGGCTATCTAAGGATATTCTTATTTCTATAGTTTTGCTTTCGGCATTTATATACCAAAAATTCTTCAGCATTTTTTTTATGTAACTGCTTTCAAACGAAGATTTTTTTAATGAATGTATTAATATTCTATTTTTTCTTTCTGAAAAGTATGACTATTGCTTACTGCCCTTAAAATGGAATGAAATTTTCACCCAATTCTGTTGCAACTTTCCCTTCCGAAACCGAACTAAACACTTTTCAATTATGATGATTGTAAAATTTATAATTCATTGATGATTTCATCTATTAGTTTCCGAATTTGTCAACATTTGTTCATAAAATAATAATTAACGTCATATCGTTATACACTCAACAAATGAATAGAAAGCAAGGAATGCATCCAAATGAAAGACTAAAATCTAGGTAAGGTGTAGGGAAATTCGTAGCTCTAGAAATTCCGTCTTGTGGTGTCGAAAGAAATTTATATCGCGCAAATAATTTAGTAAATTGTTGCCAAGAAAGTTTGTCATCTAAGGATAGAATAACATATTTTCCTGCTTACTTTAAAGCGGCGTAAAGGATTTTTGTCTTTTGTTACATTAATTGAATGCTGATACCTAAATCTAAAAGCTTTTTCTGTAGCAGAAACTACGCAGTGTTTTATCGTTAAAAAAATTCATATATACATCACTTTCACATCATTACAACATAAATTATCTATTTCACGACCGAAATATTTAAAAGAATTAAAATTATGATACCGTTTGGAATTTGGCGTCTTCTATATTCTACATAATTATATCATTTTGAGAATTTCTTAATGTGCTAATAAAGTCTTTTGTTTGTAAAAATTATAATCTATGGAAAAGTTGTTTCAAACATCCAAGAAGATCATACTTAATGTATAGTGACCAACGAATAATTTAACATCTGGGATTCTATTAAAGAGTCAGCCAAGATAAAAGATAATTTTGAAAGTAAAACAAATCTTTATAATCTGAAATGGATGTTAATATAAAATTTGCACATGAGAAATGTTAACAAATATCACCATTTCATAAAAGAATTGTGATAATTTTTTTCAGGTGATTTCTCAGTTTAGTTCGGCTCCTTAGCATTCCAATTGCAGGATTAAGAATCAATTTACGATTTCGAAAGTGAAATTTTAAATCATGAATTTAGAATATACAAACTCATGAATCTGAATTTTAGAAAAACGTATTTAGATTTAATGAGAAAAGTTAATTTAAATTTTTTTCTGTTACTAAACAGTTATTTCATCGCTTAAGAACATGAAGATTCAGGATAAAATTCAGGAACTGGTTATTTTAACACACCAAAGCTAAATTTCATAATATGTTTTAACCTCCCAGCGGGTGAGTGTAAGCATTAGATACTTATATCGCGCATCGTATTACATGTTTATAATGTGTTGTTTGACAAAAATATATGCTGAAAATTTATTTATGTAATTTGTATTTATTAGCAGTTTACGAATCAAACATCATATAAATAAAAATTTCACCTAATATAGAAAACAACGATTATAAGTATAAAATACGATGTACAATATAAGTATCGCCTGTAAAAGTGCGCTGGGCGGAGTTTAAATAAGTTATATATGCAGATATTTCTTAAATATTGAACAGATTTTAACAATATTATGACACATTGTGATTAATTAAATATAACTTGAACATATGCCATTACTTTACATATGTATAATAAATATTGAATTAAAAGTTTCCACTTCTGGAGCAGTTTTCGAATATATAACACACTGAAGACAAAAAAAAAGTTTAGTATTCCTCTTAGTTATGAAGTCGGTTATTAACTCATTAACTGGTTTGTTCATACGCCGTACGTGCATCGAATTATCGCAATTTTAAACTTAAACGAAAACGGTCATTCACAGACTTTATAATTAGATACAAAAATAACTTGGAATACATAAACATTTCAACTTTTCCTTTAGGTTGTCGGCTGAATTGAAATGAAAACGCATGCCAAAAATAGAAGGTGTCTTCTAATTAGATAGTTGAAAAAACAATTGAGCTGAGGGGTTAAAATGCAGTAGATTCTTGCATTGGAGGAAAAAATCGGCTAATTTCTTGAAGATAAGGCTTCAGCAAAATGATATCTAGATACACAACAGTTAAATACAAATTTTAAACTCTTGATTATAACAAACTTAAGAGATATTCAGCATGTAATAGTACTCTCCCATGCATGTTTAGAAATATTATTAATTTAATATTGGGCATTACTTATAAAATATGATTATCTAATGTAGCAAATTCTTGTACTGCATCTTAGTAATTGCACACTTAAAGTAATCGCGTATCGTAGAGTTAATACTTTTCGTTTAAATATCAAAACCGGGGGAAATTCACTGTTCCGTTCCTTAAAAAATGCAAAGAAATACAATGAAATTATACGAATAGGATAGAATTGCTTTTGGAAATGACATTTTGCATGTGTTCAAAACATTTAAAAATACAATATATAAAATATAAAAAAATAAATATATTGAAGGTGAAAATAAGATTTATATTTTTGCTAATTGGGATTCCATTATTAGATGCAGCAGAATTTTGGAAAAGATGAACTAGTCATCCATTTTCTTGAAGATTCGAATGAAAAACTATATAGACACATCAGAACTGTAAATAAAAATATCAAAAGTCTTTATTGTTACATAAATCTTACAAATATATTCAATATGAATCAATCTTTGTGAATAAAAGTGTTGTTTATGGGATATACGGTATGACAGATAAAATCATATTTTTCTTACGTAATAAATAGTTTAGCCATCTGATACATCATGCATTAAATAGAGTGTTAAGGAAAATATTTCCCCCTTTTAAAAATCGTATTCAGAGAACTTCTACCGCCCTTTGTCTATCAGTTAAATGAAGTAAAATGATACAATTGCGATTTTAAACACATTTTGGGAAACGACATTTCTTATGTATTCAAAATATTTCTAGGAAAGTAAAAACATTTATCAAGAATACAAAAAAATATTTACAAATTTTATAAATATTTTATTAGAAAGAAAGCTCTTTAATTCTCTGACCACGTAAAAACTAATTTAAATTTTTAAGAACATTGTAGATTCCAGTAATAAAAACGCGACAATTCGTCAAAGATTTAAAATTAAATTCTTGTATAAAACTACGCTCGAAATAAGAAGTTTAGTTTTCGTCAGATAATAAAATTGAATTATAAAAATGAAAATAATTTAAACACTTTTCGTTTGTTTAGCTTATAGGAAATATTACTTTCCGCCATGCTCTGTCTTTCAGTGCTCATCGAAATTACTTTGATTCGTGCAAGTCATACAACACAATTTTCACTTGCGAGGCTTCTCTCCACTGAGAGTCCGGAGATGAACCTCAAAATAGTAGGTATTTCTCTACGAATCCTTTCAGTTAACTGGCATCTGCATTAAAATGTTGTTGTAGAGTTGGCAGAGGGTTTTAAAGCATTTAAAAAGTTTTTTGTAAAATACAGATTTATAGTAAAAAACAGAAGCATATATACTGAAACACATAAAATGAAAACATCCAATTTTCCTGCAGTTTGATTCATCAGATAAAAAGTTATACTTCGATAGGATGTCAGAAAATATTCTTCGTCAAAGCAGTAAAAATTCACACAAAATTTATGAATTGTCAACTTTTACTTAAAACTGTTTAAAATCGGAAAATGTTTATGACAGTTATTTTGATCTAGTGTAATGGTTGTGCGAACTCATGAAATGTATTGATTGACTTCACTGGTGCTTGTCTTTGTAGTGCCTATTGCGATTATTGCTGCTGCTGAAAGTCTTACCACAAACTCCGCATTTATAACGCTTTCCTCCTTCATGTGTCTGGGCATGTTTTGTAAGATTGCTTCGGTCAGAAAAGCATTTTCCACAGATTCTACACGCATAGGGCTTCTCACCCGTGTGTGTCCGATAGTGAATGTCGTGATCATCTTTTCGAATAAATCCTTTATCACAGATATCACACACAAAGGGCTTCTCACCCGTGTGTCTTCTATAATGAGTGCCGAGAGTTCCTTTAGTAGTAAACTCTTTTCCACAGATATCACACACAAAGGGCTTCTCACCCGTGTGTCTTCTATAATGAGTGCCGAGAGTTCCTTTAGTAGTAAACTCTTTTCCACAGATATCACACAAAAAGGGCTTCTCACCCGTGTGTATTCTATAATGTGTGTCGTAAATTTCCTTTAGAAGTAAACTCTTTTCCACAGATGTCACAAACAAAGGGATTGTTGCCCGTGTGTGTTCGATGATTTCGGACAAGATCACTATTCTGTTTAAACTGTTTAGGATATGAAACGCAAACTTGTGGTCTTTTTGCGACAGGTCTGAGTGAGTGGGGGCGGATTGTAGAAGGTCCTGCCATAGTGCCTGCATCTTTCATGAACACGAGATGCTGCTTGACGGTGGCATCCTCATCCCAATTTCTTATGGGAACAATTAAGGCTGTTTCAGGTGAAATAGGGCGATCTGTGAGATCTTTTGACACTTCAAACGTCTGTTTATATAGTTCCCTATTTCCTATGGAGGAGGTAGAATTTGCAAGGGAAGTCGAAGCTTCAAAAGTATTTTTGGAATCCGAACGGAGTTTCAGGGTAAAGTCTTCTTGAGATTGAGAAAAACACTCTTTTTCATGAGTAAAATAACGCCAATTACTCTCATCTGGCAAGGTTTCCCATTTTTCACTAGATTCTGCATGACGCAAAGAGGAAATATTTGATCGACATGTATTTCGCTCATGAATATATCCGGTGGTACTGAATTTTGTCTTATTAGTCCTGCGAAAGCCACTTTCGGATATGGTGTCAGGTTCTAAGCTTTCTGACAAAGCCTGAAAGGAGGCATTTTCCTTCGAATTAACGTCACGCTCTCGAACACTGCAGATTGAATCAAAATGCGAAGCATCATGAGAAATGTCATAGGGCGTGTTGTTGGGGGTGACGGCAAACCAGGAGCAATCGTTTCTTCTTCTCATTAAAGCAGGCATTAGTGAGATTTGTTCAGTATTTTCAGTATGTAATGCATTCGTTTTATAAGATTCTCCGTTGCCGTTTTGTTGAGCTGCGGCCCAAATATCCTCATAATTGTCATTCGAATCTCCAGTATGTTCTTCCTTTGTCTCAACATGCTTTGTATCCATTTCTTCTGATTCATCTAGCTGCGGTATTGTATACACGGTCTCATGGTTCTTATAATAAACACATGGATGCTTCTCACCGTAATGCACTATAGTGTAGCACAGCTTTCACAGGAATCGATACATTGGCATAAAGGTTTTAGAGTCGTCAAAAGATAACAATAAAAAAATAGCTATAAGAATAAATTTAAAATTTGAGTCTCCTGCTTCAGTACTTTGCCGAAGGCGTTGTTGCTGATGAAGAATAAAATACGCAGACCCTACTATGATTAAAAGCGATTAAATCGATGAATAGATTTCGAACGAATTTGTTTTACAAATAACGTGCTAGAGCCTTTTCTCCTGGAATCGGCTTCTGCTGTGATATCCGCTATCTAAAATTCAAAGTAAGCATTAGTTTTCTGTAGCATTCTATGGTGTCTTTAGAATTTATTTTAATTTTTACATCAATTGTTTTAGTTCATAAAATAAGTAATAAATTATCGATTTAGAACATATTTTCGATACAATAGTTTTTATATGACCTTTTTTCTTCTTATTATTACTCCCGCTGGCCTGAATTATTTTGGTTTGAGTGCATTTTCGACATTTCTTTCGTCCTCTTCTTTACTTTCCTTTGCTTTTCCTTTAACTATTCTTTTAGTAGATAATTATCTATTAGCGGTAGCAGAATGTCTACTGGATTTGAAAAATAACTGCACTACCTGCAGTCATAAAAAATGTTCGTTCCTTTTGTAAAATATTTTCCTCATTGGAAAATTTTAAGATAGATGGAAATGTCAAAAAATAAGAGAAACTGACCTCATTTGAGGGAAGCAAGTCTATCAGAAAAAAAGTACAGAGAAGCCTGAAAAAGTTTTTCATGAGCATGGCAAAGTAATGCTAAGCTATTAAAGATAAGGTCTGGGTTATTTCTCGATGGAAAGAGGAGTTGTTTTCCGTCACTAGCAATCAATCAAACCATCACAATTGTACAGACTGAAAAGTATAGAAGAACAAATTTGTCCACCCTCTAATGATTTCAAAAGAGGCAGATTAGTTCAACTGGGGAAGGGAAAACCTATACTTTTACTGGTTAAGGCAGCTATATCGTATGATACGAAATGTTTATTATGGAATCAGGAATGAATCGAGAATGGGTAGCATGTTACAAATATCGTACCGTTCCTAACGCATTTCCGCGCATGTGCGAGCTCTATTCTAAGACATTACTGCTGGAAGCGTAGTTCTTCCTACTTAATTTATTAAAAGTTACCTGATGCTGAAATTCGCTATCTGGATGCCTTCGATAAATTAAGAAAAACATGCTTCGACGCATAAATTTTAATACATAACTTCATTAAACTAGACCACAATTGTAAAACAGTTCCCTTTACATATTCTGAAAGGCAACATGAAAGGCAACTTATCCACATTTATAGGACCTAAATGAAAATTCTACCTCAGGTTCTAACTGAGTACAACGTGTCGCTTTGACTAACAGAATCTGTGACACGTTGTATTACGAGTTCTTCTCTAGTTAAGCTAAAAGAAGTAGGATTATACAGCAACCATGGCTACAGGCAAATGGAATAAGCAATAGCAACAAAACATGCATTGGTGCTCAAGCCAAAAGGTCTCACTTTCCCTAAGCAAAGGTTGATTGACAAGAAAACAAAACACAATTGGCAGTATTTTCTATTTAACAAATGTGGCCCCATAAAGAATCAAATATTCCTACATTACTCTTTTTACATTTTTACAAAAGGCAAAGTTACAATTTCAATGAATTCAGATTTCTTTTTCATTAATCGAGAGAACTGTTTCAAATTATAAGACTTTCTAATTGAAATTTTTAAAAAAACTTTTATCTGCTTATAATAACAGGAAATTTTACTCTCCCTCCCATTAATGATCACTTATTTCACTGATTTATAGCCATGGAAATTTTAGTAGAAAATTTAAGAAGACTGTTATTTTAGCCGCACTAACCCTAAAATTAAAAATTGGATTTAGTTCATTTAGCCGGGTACTTATGACAACTAAAGTGCGTGTTAAACAAAAGGATATTCAAAAGACGCTCAATTAAGAGGTTTAAACATGTATCATAACCTACTAATTGATAATAAAAATTAAAGTAACAGTTTTCCATCTCTGAATAAGTTTTTAATAAACAGTATACTCTCTATTATTCGTGAGCGTATTATCCGATTTGTGGATTATCTGTGCTGATTCCGGACTCCCAAAAAATTTAAAGAGAAACATTTTCACACTTATCATGCATGTAAAATCGATGTTGATGTTCTATCGAGAGATTCATTCCGTGAAACTAGTGAGCCGTGACGGCGGAGGCTAAGGAATAGATTTTTTTCTGCCTCCACATGCAACCTCTACCGATTCAACCCCTAATTTTCCGAGAAATGAATCATCCACTTCCTGCTAGCTAATTCTCGCACGAACAAACGTCTTCCTGACACGTCATTCTTTAAAATCTTCGTAATCACAATTTCGAAAGTGTTCCTTTAGTTTTTGCGTCTTGTTTATCGTCAGTTAGTCGCGTGAAATTTTTTTACCGATAAAAATGAGTGATGTGAAACGAAAAACGAAACGTTTTAAATGTTAAACAAAAGCTAGAAATCCTTCAGAAACTTGATAATGTAGAATCAGCTAGTACTGATGCAGATAATGTATTAAATGAGAGAAATACAATTTCTCATTCTGCTGTTCTACAATCTGTGGAAGCTTTGTTAGATCATATGGAACAAAGAGGATTTCATTACGGTGACATTACTGCGGTTCGTAAAAGATGTGTCGGTCGATATACGACAAGAGATGAACAAACAGCAGAAGCAGAGACGCATAACAGAATTTTTAAAGCAGTAAATGTGAAAAGGAAAATTCCTAGTTTGATGTTATACAGCATTGAAATGTAAGTAATTTTTATATTTTTGTACTGATGTTGATTTTTTCTTTTAATAAAAAGGAGTTTTCTTGTAATACATGACAAAAAATAACATTCATATTTATGCGATTTCGAATGACATTATTAGATGCAACAAAAGTTTGGATAAGCAGAACCAGCCAGCTAATTTATTGAGATGTCGAATCAATATAAAAGAATTAACACACACCGAAACTGCAGTTACAAATATTAAAAGTCTTTATTGCAACAAATATTTCAAGAATATTTTACATGAATCAAAATCTTTAATGCATGCAATAAATAGTTATTTATAGAATATACGACATTACAAATAAAATAAGTTTTATAAGAAGTTGTAAATACTTCATTCATCTGATAACCATAAAATACGCATTTAACAGAGCGTACAATGAAATTCCCTTAAAAAACCATATTCAGAGAACTTTTACTGTTCCGTTCGTTAATCTGTGAAATGAAGTAAAATGACACAATTAGGATTTTTAACACATCTTTTTGGAAATGACATGTCTTACGTTTTCAGAAATATTTCTAAGAAAGTAAAAACGTTGTTAAAAAGTTAAAAAAATAATTTAAATTTTTACAAATACTTTTAAAACAATGCAAACATTTTCCCTTTATCATGTAAAAACTAATGTAATTTATTAAGATCAGTGCAGATTAAAGTAATAACACTACAAATTGTCAAAAAATAAAATTAAATGCTTGTATAAAAGTAAGCTCAAATTAAGAAGCTCAATTTTCGTCAGTGAGACACATTAAAACTGCATTATAAAAATAAAAAGAATTTCAACACTTTTCGTTTGGCAGATTTAGAGGAAAAATTATTTTCCACCATGCTTTCTCTTGTAGTACGCATTGCAATTTCTTTCGTCCGCATACCACACAATTTACACTTGTAAGGCTTCTTACCTGTGTGAGTCCGGAGATGACACGCAAGATGGTTTTTTGGCGCGAATCCCTTGCTACATCTGTGACAAGCTAAGGGCTTCTCTCCTGTGTGAGTCCGGAAATGCGTCGTCAGGTTGCCACGTTTGTTGAATCTTTTGCCACACGTAGAGCATGCGAAGGGTTTCTCGCCTGTATGCGTTCTGTGGTGCGCATTAAGATTATGTTTATTATCCAAATCTTTTCCACAAAAATTACATAAAAAGCATTTTTCATTGCGAGTCCTATGAGACTTGTGAGGATTCCTGAAGGCCCTGCGACAGAAACCGCTTCTGCATCAGGAAGAGAACCGAGCGGTAAACTATTGGTGCCAATTTCACTACTTGAGGAATCACCAACCTGAGTGACTTTGGCAGAAATAATTACTTTTAATTTTACTACAATACTTCCTCTTCTACGTTATTTCCGTCCCGTTCTATGCACTTTGGATTGAATCTAAATAGCTTTGTTTCCTTCGACAAATAAACGCCAATGATTTTTCTTTCATATTACAGGTATTCGTATTGACTCAGAAACTCGTATTTTTGCGTTTCATCTGCGACACCGGTCTCAAACTAGACCACCCGTTATCCTTCATTGAAGTAAAATCCTCGGAGAGATTCGACTGATTGGCAAAAGATACCTTGTGATGTTTCATCTGGGACAATTAAGGTGTTCACATGGTGGTTGTTATCTGCCCCTCTTTTTATTCCTTCGGAAGCGAAATCAAAAGTTCCAGATAAATTCGTCGCTTCTGAAGCAATTACAGAGTTAAAGTGGCTTTGTTCATTTTCATGAGTTGATTTCGGCGATTCGCTTTGTCTAATAAATTCAAATGGATTTCTGTATTCCGACATGATCGGAGATTCATTTATAGAAGAGCCCAGTGAGGCATTTTCAGTCAAAATATTCGTTACTGAGAAGTATCCTTCGTTCTCAATTCCCAGGAGATTGATTTTCTGAAGGTCTTGGCCATTAGATTGCTGAGAATCCAGACTAGCATTCTGGAATTCTTCTGTTCAGAAATCCCCTGGATTATAATCAGTGTTCATAATTTTATGAGTTATATTATTAGATCCGTCGAAATGTGGCACAAAGCATTCGTCACCCTCCTCTTCGTCCAAAAAACAATAACACTCTTCATTAGAAGGAGAGAATATTCCACAGAACGGACACCTTTTACCATCCATCGCTTTCGCCGCACAAACACCTCAGGCTTCTCAAAATTTAAAAACTAGACATCAGCGGTGAAGAGAAGCCAACCTTTATGATTCCTTCAAATTCGGAATGTTGCCATGCATCATGATACGCGGAAAATAATATTTGTGATAACTAATGCCACCAAATTATTACAAAGCGGAATGTTATACAGTTACCTCTTTCCTATCAAAACCCTCAGCAATATCATGCAATAAGTTCTGTAACTGGTTTCTGTATGAAAATTAGAAATCGAAATTGGAATGTGGTTCTAAACCTCGATATTTTTATAGCCCAACGAAACCTATCGACAGTTCAAAGTAAAATCAACGGGACTAATGGCTTTTCATTTGAGGAAGTAAAAGCATAAGATCTAAATTATCACTTTTGACAATGTGATTTTTGAGAATATTGTAATGAAAAAAAGTGTTTTATTATGGAGATCTTCAATTTTTAAAAAATGATGTACATTCCCTTTTCATGAATCTTTAAGTGTCTCCCAATATAACATTTTAAATTTTGTTTTTCAATTCGGAATGTAACTGCCTTATCGCTTCGTTGATAGTGGTTGAGGAATGGACAACATTTAGGGGTCTATTCTGGTGCCCCCGGTTGGTGTGGGAGACGTCATTTTCCCGGCCGCTAAATAAATGGAAAAAGTGACGTCTCCTGCCCAACCAAGGTACTGAATCTAGGCACTTATCTCTCGCAGTTTAGGAATAACTGCCTCTCAAAAATCTTTCTCTTTTCGTTATTAATGTTTGCTTTTATTACCTTCTTCCGAAATGGATATATTTTTTATTTTTCGCTACTTTCTCCTTTCATATTTTGCCAAATTCTTATTACTCGGTTTAGATCCAGGAAAACTCTGCACAAATAATCAGGATCAAAATACTGCTTTTGGCAAAATGTCTCTCTCTGGTTTAGTAAATAATGGTCACTTGATTCTCCCAACCCTGAGTGCGGTGAAGTTCTCTTTCTCTATTTGGAAAATAGTGATTAATTTTAATTTATTTCCACAGTCCCCTTTGGAGGCATGCACCCACCAGTTTCTGAAAGCGATAGGTCAAGGATATAAAAGGAACAGAATTTGAACTGGAGGTCACTCCTGGATTGAGGTTTGAGGACAGTTATTTTCACGTTAGGTCTGTGTCAAGAAAATTCCCTGAGAGAAAGAATTTGCCAGTGAGGGTGAAGTCTTCTGACGTTTATCTGTAATCCTCTCCGACTTATTCTAAGGTCGGTCATAACCCGTTGACTGACATTAAAGCATTCCAAACCCCTTAGAATGATTGGGTTCTTGAGGAACGTATAAAATCTATTCCATTTTGACATGGAAAACATCCGCGCGAAAACACGAAATTTATGAAATAATACATAATAATTGAATTGCGATATTTTTCCACAATAGTCAAAGAGATTTATAGCCTCTAAAACGATATCTACGCTATCTGAAACGACTATGAGATTTTATAATTACAAAATCCATGAGAATTCATGGCAGTACGTGCAGTTTCTGGCTAAAAAGCACAAGACCTCGAGAACAGTAAATGCTGCAAGTCACTTGAGCTTTAAAAGCTTTTCCCAGCAACGCAATTTTCTGTTTCTGAAACCATGCACGATGGTTACGTCGTAACCTGCCTGCATATCGCAACCAACGACGGTTATAAAAACGCGCCATGCGTAAATGCCCTCGTAATTTGACGCGACAATTGCAGAACATGAATACAATGTGGCTGGGATTTATCGACGCGAGAGAAACAAATATCCAATCATAGCACTGGAACTTAGGAAGCAACACACCAAGGAACCTAAAATAGCAATAGTTTACGCGTTGTTTCTCGGGTAATATCATCTTTTAAAATTAATCTGAGAAGAAAGCATTTTCGTATTTGTTTCAGAAGAAAAATTTCATAGCAGAAACTAAACATAAAAAAATAATCAACATCAAATAATCTTATTTGTATTAAAATATAAATTCTAGAAAGTGAATTTTAGTAAAGAGTTAAAATCAAGTATTTCCCCTTAAATGCTTGTGTGAAATTAGTGAAAAAAACTTTCTGAATAGAATTTTTACAATGCATCTGAAACTTCTCATTGCTATTAGCGTCCAAAAGAAGATTTTATTCTTCTTGAATGTAAAAAAAGTTAGTGTTTCAGTTCTTTTGAGTGTAACTTTGCTTGAATCTTCAAAGCAACATGATGTAACTAACAGCAGGAATCTTTCTTCTACAATGAAGTTATGACAGCTTAATTCTTTTGAGTAAATCGCTATTTTCAATAAAAAAGTATAGGAAATTTCTAGCTTTTCATGAATACCAATTATGCATTTTAAACCCTTTTTCCATGAATCCAGAGTACTTCAACTGCTTTGGTCCTTTATGAGGACCTTTTTTCCTTCCTCGAAAAGTGTCCAGGGAACATGTTACTAAATGTTTATTATTTATATTATCATCATATTATACGATATTTTATTTTGTTGACAATTAAAAACCTTTACTTTAATTATGATACTTTAAGCAGATTATTTGTGTCCTCCTTTTTTGGAGTTAAATGAATTGTCACATTATTAATCAGCTGATTCATGATTTATGTATGTTATTGTTTAGGTAACAGCTTTTGCAATATAGACGCACCGACACTAAAATTAAAAATAGAATTAACCTTTATGCAGTCCTTATGCAAACCAAAAGTGTAGTTAAACAACGGGTATAAAATCTCAATAAATAGATAATTTTGGTAAATCTATTATTGGTAATAGAATGTCTACTGGATTTGAAGAACAGCTGCAATTCTCGCATTCAAAATAAAATTGTGTGTTTCGTTCGTAATTTGCCCACTTTCCATGTATTGGTAAATAGATGAAAATTTGAAAAAGTGACAAAATAAAAGCAGAAAGAAATAGGGACTGTGGGAAACATAGAGCCAAGAGGTGAAAATTATTTAACCCTTCCACTGGACACGCTTACGCAAATTTTACGACATATCGTGCATCGTATTATGTATATATAGTGTTATTTATAAAGGTGAACGCAATCTTGTTTGATTATCTGTATTTATTAGCCTAGTAGTAAACAAAGATTACATAAGAAAATTGAAATTAAATATAAAATAAAGATATAAATACGTATACGATGCACCCAATATCTCGGTTACAAACACGCACCGCTGGAAGGCTTGAACGGGTGGCAACTCTAAGGGGATGAAGAGATGGTTCTGTTCTTTCCTTCCATCGAAAGTGAAGTTTTTTTCTGTCTCTAGAAATCAAGATAGACCTCACTTGTAGGATCTGAATAGGAAAAATCGTCCACCCTATGATTCCAAGTGAGTAGGATGATTTAACTTTACTGTTTTGGCAGCCGTGTCATCATGCTACGAAAAAAAGCTATTATTGATTCAGGAATGAATCAAAATAATGACCCATTTTCAAATGATCTGGCTTAAGTTCCAAACGCATTTCCCTCAAGCATTGCGGTTCTATCTAAAGACAATTCCTTTGGAGGTTTTTCCTCACTAATTTACTTAAAAGTTACCTGATGGTAAAATTGTTCTGGATGCCTTCCGATTGTCAAGGAAAATATGCTCGAGCTAGTAAATTTTGGATTCAGCTTCATCCTACCAGACGACAATGCAAATGTGTAGAGTCAGTATCCATCTCTCAGTAATAGAGAATTGGAATCCTTGAGACAGGCTAGATCAATCTCAAGACTGTAAGATGCCATTGAGCTGTTTTAGTGCTCTTAGGATAAATTTGCAAGTACACTCAATTCTCCACCACAGACCCTCTTCACACTTTGAGAATCTGAACAAGAAAGCTGCACTAAACGACGCTCTGGCTAGCTGTCAACACCACTGAACGTATAACCGATACCTTCCCACAACATTGCATTGTTGTATCAAACTCCATTCTTAAGAACTTCATCTATGTGAAACTTAAACTCTAATTCGCTACTTTTATACATATAATGTCTGAAATAAAATAATTGTTTGATTATTGGTTTTCATTACTGCATACTGTATACAATTGCCAAGATATCACACCTATTGCTGCTGTGCCGAGTAATAAAATTGACAAAACGCATTTCAAGTTATTGCCCTTTTCTTGATTTATCTCAGGATTTGTGGATATAAGTGTTTGCTTCCCACGTATATTTGCACAATGGGATAATAAAAGAATAGTATAGAAGCTGGCGGAATGAAATCTCGTGACCACACTCCCATCTCATTTGTTACTCAAGAATGTTGCAAGAATTTCATCCTGCTGTTTTGGAATGAATATAGAATATGCGAGCGTGAATTACAAGAGTTTTATTACCAATAATTTAGCGTTAGACAGTAAAAAAATTTAAGAGTAAAATTTATAGTAAAAAAATTAAAAGGGTTTTAAAAACTGGACGTTAATATAACTAAACTAAATTAAAACCTGGGCACTCAACCAGCATTGTTCGGAAACTGCTAGACAACGAGGCGCTTTAGTAACGAATTTCTCTGTGGGGTCGCGCTGGTAGTTGGAAGTTTTCCATTTCTTCCCGAGCGAAGCACAAATGTAAAACAGTTCCCTTTACATGTTCTGAAAGGCAACTTATCCACATTTATAGGATCTAAATGAAACTTCTAACTCAGGTTCTAACTGAGTGTTACGTGTCGCTTTGACTAACAGTGTGACACATCCCCTCCATTATAAGTCCCTCTCTAGTTAAGTTAAACCAAGTAGGATAATATAGCAACCAAGGCTACAGGCAATTGGATTAGGCAATAGCAACAAAACATGCATGGGCGCTGAGGCCAAAAGGTCTGAATCTCACTAAGCAAAGGCTGATTTAGAAGAATACGAAACACAATTTGCAGTATTTTCTATTTATCAAATGCGGTTTCATGAAGAATCAAATAGTCCTACATTACTCTTCTTACAATTTTACAAAGGGCAAAGTTACAATTTTAAAAAATAAATTTCTTTTTCATTAATCGAGAGAATTGTTTCAAAACATAAAACGCTCTAAAATTTAAGAAAAAGTCTTATTTAGATATAAAAATAAAAGTAAATTTTACTCTCTCCTCCATTAATGATCAGCAATTTCACTGATTTTTGGCCATAAAGATTTATGTAGAAAATTAAAGAATCTTGCTATTTTAAATGCACTAACCTTAAAATTAAAAATAGAATTTAGTTCATTTATCCACGTCTTTATGACCACTAAAGTGCATATATCAAAAACTATTAATTGATAACAATTAAAGTAACAGTTTTCCAACTCTAAATAAGTTTTTAATATAAAACGCATCGTAATACATGACGACAAAATAACATTTATATTTTTGCAGTTTCGAATGGCATTATTAGATGCAGCAGAAGTTTGAGAAATGGAACGAATTAGCTAATTTTTTGAGATGTCGTATCAATATAAAAGTATTTACACACACCGAAACTGCAGTTCCAAATATTAAAAGATTTTATTGTAAATAATATTACAAAAATATTCATCATGAATCAAAATGTTTTATGCATGCATAAAAGTGTTATTTATGTAATAGACGGCATCACAAATAAAATAAGCTTTATATCTAGTTGTAAATACTTCATTGATCTGATAACCTTAAACAACGCATTTAACAAAGCGCAAAGTGAAATTCCCTTTAAAAATCATATTCAGAGAACTTTTACTGTTCCGTTCGTTAATCAGTGAAATTATGTAAAAAAACACAATTAGGATTTTAACAAATGTTTGGAATTGACATTTCTTACGTATTCAAAATATTTGTAAGAAAGTAAAAGCGTTGTTCAAAAATACAAAAAAAATAATAACAGTGCAGATTCCAGTAATAAAAACACTACAATTCGTCATAAAAGTAAAATTAAATGCTTGTAGAAAAGTGCGCTAAATTAAGAAGATCCATTTTCGTCAGAGTGTCATATTAAAACTGCAGAATAAAAATGGAAAGAATTTCAACATTTTTCGTTTTGTAATTTTAGAGGAAATATTACTTTCCGCCATCCTTTCTCTTGTAATGCTTATTGCAGTTACTTTTGTTTGCGAAAGTCATACCGCACAATTTACACTTGTAAGGATTCTCTCCTGTGTGGGTCAGGAGATGACCCTTAAGAGGGTTTTCTGAGCGAATCTTTTGCTACATACGTGACAAGCGAAGGGCTTCTCTCCGGTGTGAGTTCGGATATGCTTCGTAAGGTCGCATTGCTGGGTGAATCTTTTGTCACACATAAGGCATACGAAGTGTTTCTCGCCTGTATGCGTTCTGTAGTCAGCATGCAGATTCTGTTTTCTATCAAAATCTTTTCCACAAACATGACATATAAAGCGTTTTTCCTTGCCAGTCCTATGAGGCTGTGAGTGGATTCCTGAAGGGCTTGCGACAGAAACGGCTTCTGAATCAGGAACAGAAACGAGCGCTACACTATTGCTGGCAATTACAGTACGTCAGCGATCGTCGATCGTTTGGCAGTTTTCTTGTTTATGCACTAGAACATCTCTCGTCGTATTTGGCAATAGTATCGATTGCTTCATTTAAATGTTTCAAAAACATATTGGCAAGACCAATACAGATTGACATAATACATATGTAAAATCTTTTTTAACGTACTAAAAACTCTTATTAGATAAAATAACTTTGTTATTCAGCTAATTGTCACGAAAGTGTGTTGGTTTAAAAATGAAACACCACTTAGAAAACGAGTGATATCGATTGTTAATGAATTTCCGCGCTCTCTCTCAATAGCGAACCATTATAGAGAAGGATTCGGTCTGAAAGTAAGGCTAATGAGCAATAAATAGTTTTTCTTACAATTTGATGAGATGAATGATGAATCCTGTCTGAAATGTTAAATCCAAAAACTGATAATAAATGACATAATCGATTTCAAATGCAGAAGACTCTTTCCCTTTTCTAAATTTTATTATAGATATCGTTTTTTTCTAAATTGTGTTATAGACACTCTTTTCCTCATTTCTTCTTCTTCTTAAAAACTTACCATTACAGATATTTCGTTTATTTCGTTCGTGGGTGAATGTTGGATCCACGTGGGAAATAAGAAAATCCCTTCCATGGCATTATGGCATTCTGTTCATGCATTTTTTCATGAATCTAATACAACGACCCGATAACGTTGCTCACTTATTTCATTATTAAGACCTTCTCAATTGTTCGGAATATTAAAAATAGAATTTTTAGAGCATGCGAAAAAATGTAAATATAAATGTTCGTAAAATAATGCACTTCATGACAATACCGTTAATTCCCCCTGATTTCCTGCAGTTCCTATGATACAAATCACTGTATTACAATATGATTAGTATATATCGATGATTCTGAAAATTCGATTAATTTCAGGATTTCTGAGCAGGTTTATTTGAATCAATTAATTGAACGGCTCAAAAAAGTATAAAATATACAGAAATGTACCAACAAATCTGAAACATTTTTTTTATAAATCTCTCTAGCACTTAAATTCCCTTCATAAAAACTTTTAAAAATATATTCTTCTGTAGAATTATTCCGTATCATGCAAAATTTAAAAAAAATACTAATCATTTCCACTGTCATTGAAACATTCTCTAAATGATTTTGGGATTTTTCGAAACCCTAGTGTTAAGAATAGATTTTTTTAAAAAATAATTCGGATTTGCCAATGTAAATAATTTTGACTAGTAGGTAAAAAAAATCCATGATTTGATCTTCATGGCATTCGCTAATGATTTGGGCAATTTTTCGAGCACGAATTATTCCCACAAGTCTCTGCATTTATCAGTATTCACAAATTTACAAATGTAGGTTTGCTTTTATTAAAATTTACAAAATTACCCTAGGTATTATTACTCATATTAAAGCAAAATGACTCAAATGTTTTAAGTTGTTCAAACTTTCCATTAACTCGTCAAACACCGAGACCATTAACTCTCACCATCTTGAAACGGAATAAGAAAATTAAATTCCTTATACATAAATCGCTGTTAATAACTTTAAGTTACAAATTTGAAAGATAGGTAGGTAGGTAGTTATATTAACGTCCCGTTTTGAAGCAACACGAGGGCTATTTTGGGACGGACCTCGTAATTTTGAACCACGGTCAGATGACGAGGACGACACCTGAGCTGGCACCCCCCTCTCCAAACTTCCGCGCCACACCAACGGGAGGACGTTTGGCCACTACGTATGATTTAGCGTGCAACAGGCCCCATACACGGCGGATCTTCAGTGGAATCGGGTCTCGAACCTGGAACCCTCCGGCCCCAAAGCCGAGACCTTACCACTAGGCCACCGCGGCCTACAAATTTGAAAGAAATCGAACAAAGCGTTGCAATGGTCGCAAACAGTTAATATCTATCAAATAATGCCCTGTCCGGGTAGCGGAGTCTCGGGACTGGCGATTACAAGGATCGAGACCTGGTCCTACTCAGCACCCTCTGTGTACGCTGAACTGGCTTTCCCTATAACTATACTATGGACCACGGTGGTTTAATGGCAAGGTCTCGGCTTGGAGGATAGAGAATTCCGGTTCGAAACCCTATTCCACTAAAAATCTACAGTACATGTGGGTCTGATTCATCCTAAATCACACGTCAACTGACATCCCACTGGTGTGGTGCGTAAGTTTGGAGGGGGGCGAGAGCTCAGGTGTCGTCCTCGTCCTCGGGCCGCTGTGCACAATTTCGACGTCGTCCGAAAATAGCCCACGTGTTTCCTCAGAACAGGAAGTTAATATAACCAATGTTATTTATCAGGGTAAATACTGTTGTTACAACTGTGATTGTTTGGTAGTTGGGAATTCTATGATAAGTCGCGACGTCATCATCTGATCGATGTTTAAAATATAGCCTTCATTCACGACCACTGCAATCAACGCACATCCATGCACTCACTCCGATCGCCGACCTCAACTTCTTCGATTTCCGCTTTGAATCACGTATCCCAAATCCCCCCCCACACACACATACCTCCGTTTGTGTTAATTTATGGCCCCGAAGTGCAAATGTAGTGGTGGATATCCAGGTATGTTAAGTTGGGCCTTCAAAACTAGTGAAACCCATTCCTTTCGGAACGTAGACCGGTTTATTTTCTATCCATTCAAGTCGATCGAACCAGTTCTCTAGCTCTAACCACTGGACCTATTTCGACATTTTTTTATTTCATAAGAAAGCTTATGACGTCTAGCCACCCAACACCCTCCGTTTTCGAGTCCCTCAACGCACTAAAACCGCCAATTCGCCGAGTTAAAGCACAACTACGGGTGGTTAATTTCACGGTCAAATAGATGGTTGTCGAAGGCGGCTAGTTTTAGCTAAACTGGGCCCTAAAATAGAATTGAAGATAATTAAGTTGAAAAGACAATTTATTTAGTTTCTACCAGCATGTCTTAATTTTCGAAAAGAAAGTATATCAAGAATTTTGTAGCAACTAATTGACCTTTATTGGACATTATTAAAACCGAGCATACACTCGAATAGAAACACATAAATTATTTTTATGATCCTGATATGCGAAGCCTTTTTTGCTTCAATTAAAACCGAGTATTTATTTTGTGCATTAATACATAATTAAACAATTGCAGACTTTAAATTTCCCGCCATTATTATTTTTTTTAGATTAATCTTTACATTTCTCGCTGACAGATGAGGAATTCACACACATTTTCCTCATTCTTTTAAGTTTCAGTTCACAATATTTAGCAGAATGCGTTTGGAAACTATTTTGCATAAGTCCGGGCAGAAATAAGATTTAACTCCTAAACAAACAATGGCGTCGCTGACACGTTCATCGAATTACAGAATTTTTCTTTTTAAATCCGTATATAAGTCAAAATAACAATTAATTTTAAATACAAAAAACACTTGGACACGCTTAAATGCCTCAAGTATCCTTTATCATCTTAACCCGAGATAACGCGCGCCTTCTTAGCGAACTTTCACAAGCGCTGGGGTCATTGAATGACCCCAAACTAAAATTCTATTCTCGGCTGTTAAAATCATTATATTTTTAGTTGGAAAATTAACGGTTTTCACTTTTAGACAATAAGAATACAGTGCTTAACACAAATCAAATCTACTCCATTATTACCCAATAATAAAGCACGGATTTCGAGAGGTTCATTTTTCGCGCATCTCTTTCACGTGAAAAGTGTTTCGATAAATATATTTGTTCGCTCTACAATTAAATATAATGTTTGAACCTTCCAGCGGATGAGTGTATGCAGGAGATATATATATCGTGCATCGTATTACGTATTTATATTGTGTTGTTAGACAAGAATAAATCGAACTTTTATTTATGCAATATGTATTTATTAGATCAGGAATGAATCAAGAATGGACAGCACTTTGCAAATATCGTACCGTTCGTACCGCATTTCCGCGGATGTGCGAGCTCTATTCTAAGACATTACTGATAGAATTGTAGTTTTTCCTTCTTAATTTGTTTAAAGTTACCTGATGTTAAAATTCGCTATTTGGATGCTTTCGATAAATCAAGGAAAACATGCGCGATGCATAATTTTTTATAGACATCTTCATCCTAGCAGGCGACAATGCTAGAGTATGTATTGCTCATAACGGCCATCCTCAGCAATAGAGAATTTAGTTCCTAGAACGGCCAGATAAATCTCAAGACTTGATTGAAATTCAACATGTTAGCGGCGCTCTAGCGATAATTGCAGGTACACTCAATTCTCCACCTAAAGACCCTCTCCTAACTTTGAGAATCTCTGCAAGATTGGTTGGTTCATTTCGGTTTAATGGCACAAGTCCCGATTTGGACATACTGCGCAAAACATTCGTTGGTTTAAAATCACATAAAAAAATTTTAAAAATGTTGTAATTGAAAAATAGAAATGAATTTGAAAACTAGTCTCTGCAAGAAAACAAGCGACACTCTCGCTTGCTGAAACGCCACTGATAACAAAACCGATAGCTTCCCCGAACATTGCATGGTTGAATCATACTCCATTCTGAAGAAACTTCATCTATGTGAGACTTAAACGCTAATTTGCTACTTTTATATATATAATTTCTGAAATAAAATAATTTCATGATTATTCCTTTCCGTGTTACTTTATATCTTATTGCATACTGAATACCATTGCCAAGATTTCACACTTATGGCTTCTGTGCCGAGTAATAAAATTGACAAAAAGCGTTTTAAGTTCTTGCCCTTTTCCTGATTTATCTCTGGATTTGTGGATATAAGTGTTTGCTTCCAACCTATATTTGCACAATGGGATAATAAAAGAATAACAACGAATCTCTCGGAATGAAATCTCGTGACCACACTCCCATTTCATTTGTTACTCAAGTATGTTGACAGTATTTCATCATGCTGTTTTGGTATGAATATAGAATATACGAGCGTGAATTACAAGTATATCATTACCAATACTTTAGTATTTGACATTAAAAAAATGTAAGGGTAAAATTAAGAGTAAAAAAATTAAAAGGTTTTAAAAAATTGGGCATTAATATAATTAAACTAAATTAAATCCAGGGCACTTAACCAACATTGTTAGGAAACTACTAGAAAACAATGCGTTTCAACAAAGAATTTCTCGGTATGATCTGCCTGGCTGTTGGAAGTTTTTCTGGGTTTTTTCCCCTAACGAAGCACAAATGTGAACCACTTAGACTTGAAAGTTCTCCAGGAAGGAAACTTACCCTGATTTATAAAACCTAAATGAAACTTCTACTCCAGGTTCTAACTGGATGTTGCATTTCGCTTTGACAAGCAGAATCTGTGATACATCCCTCTAGTATGAGTAATTGTCTAGTTAGGCTAGACCAATTACTATTTGGCAGCAACAATAGCTACAACAATGGATTAGACCATAGCAACAGAACGTGCAAAACTTGTTCTGATGCCAAAGGACTCACTGTCCTAAACACAGGTTTATTTAAAAATGATAAACCAAAATGTCAGATTTTTTTGTACTTAACACAGGCGGCCTCATAAAGAATCAAATACTCCTCCGTTACTCATAATACATTGTTTCAAAGGGCAAACGTGAAATTTCAAAGAATGCAGATTTCTTTTTCATTAATCATTTAACTGTTTCAAAACATAAAACTCTCTAAAATTTTAGAAAAAAACTGTTATTTAGATATAGCAAAAAAAAAGGAAATTTTACTCTCTCTTCCATTAATGATAAGTTATTTCACTGATTAATTGCCATGAAGATTTAGGTAGAAAATTTAAGAAGATTTCCATTTCAATCGCACTATTCTTAAAATTAAAAAAATAGAATTTAGTTCAATTATCCGTGTCTTTCTGACTACTAAAGTGCATACTGAACAAAAAAAATGTTCTAGAGCGCTAAATGTAGAGGTTTAAACATATATCATAACCTATTAATTGATGAAACAATTCAAGTAACAGTTTTCCATCTCTGAATAAGTTTTTAATATATAACGCATTTAATATATAATACAAGACAAAAAATAACATTCATATTTTTGCAGTTTCGAATGTAATTATTAGATGCAGCAGAAGTTCGGATAAGTGGAATAATCTAGCTAATTTCTTGATAATTCGGAACAATATTAAAGTATTTACACACACCGAAACTGCAGTTGCAAATATTAAAAGTCTTTATTGCAACAAATATTACAAAAATATTCTACATGAATCAAAATCTTTAATTCATGCAATAAAAGTGTTATTTATAGAACATACGACATTACAAATAAAAAAAGATTTATATGAAGTTGTAAACACTTCATCGATCTGATAACCATAAATTACGCATTTAAAAGGAGCGAAAAGTCATGCCTTTAAAAATCATATCCAGAAAACATTTACTGTTCCATTCTTTAATCAATGAAATAAAGTAAAATAACACAATTAGGATTTTTAACATATCTTTGGAAATGATATCTTTTAGGTATTCAAAATATTTCTAGGAAAGTATAAACATTGTTCAAATACACTAAAAAAATTTAATTTTTTGAAATATTTTTATAAGAAAGCAAGCTTTTTCTCTCTGACCTCGTAAAAACTAATTTAAATTTTTAAGAGCAGTGCAGATTACATTAATAAAAACATTACAATTCGTCAAAAAATTAAAATTAAATACCTGAATAAAACAACACTCAAATTAAGAAGCTCAATTTTCGTCATTTAGTCAGATAATAAAACTAAAATATAAGAAGGAAAATTTCAGCATTTTTCATTTGTTTAGCATAGAGGAAATATTACTTTACGCCATGCTCTCCCTTGTAGTGCTCATTGCAATCACTTTGGTTCGCGAAATCCATACCACACAATTGACACTTGTAAGGCTCCTCTCCAGTGTGAATCCGGAGGTGATTCTGAAGATGATGTTTTCGTGCGAATCCCTTCCTACATATGTGACAAGCGAAGGGCTTCTCTCCGGTGTGAGTCCGGAGATGATCATTAAGATGTTGTTTCTGCCTGAATTTCTTGTCACACCTAGGACATGCGAAGGGCTTCTCTCCGCTATGTGTCCGGAGATGCCTAGTAAGGTCGATTTTCTGGGTGAATCTTCTGTCACACGTATAGCATACAAAGGGTTTCTTGCCTGTATGCGTTCTTTCGTGCGCATGCAGAAGTTTTTTTTTACCAAAAACTTTTCCACAAACATCACATGCAAAACTATTTTCCTTGCCAGTCCTATGAGACTGTGTGCGGATTCCTGAAGGCCCTGCGACAGAAACAAATTCTGCATCAGCATCAGAACCGAGCGCTGCACTATTGGTGGCAATTTCACTAGTTGAGGAATTACCAATCTCAGTGACATTGACAGAGATACTTTTAATTTTACTATAATCCCTGCCTTTCTGCGCTTCTGCGTTATTTACGTCCCTTTCTATACACGTTGGTGAAGCTGATATAGAATCTAAATAGCTTTCTTCCCTTCCACGAATAAATTCCGATGGTTTGTTTTCTTTTTTCCTGCAGGTACTCGTATCGGTTCCAAAAATCGCATTTTTAAATTTTCTCTGTGGCACAGGTCCCAAATTATACCTCCAAGAATCCTTCTGTGAAGAAAAGTCTTCGGAGGGATTCGACTGTTTGTTATCTGTCCTGCAAACGTCGCCTTGTGATGTTTCATCTTGTTCAAATAAGGAGTTCTTAGGAGTCTTTTCGGAGGCTTCGAAAATGCTTTGCTGAGCACTAACATGAGAAACGGAGCGTGAAACATCAAGGCTGCTTCCATGACACTGAGTGCTGAATGGAGATACAGGCGAAGAAGCGACTTGCTCAAATCGGAAAATGTTCTTAGTACAGAAATAGCCGTCGTTTCCAAACGAACTATTTAGTTGAATATCATGAGCCTGTGTTTTTGGATTTGAATGCTTAAAATTATCTCTTGTGCAGTCCTGCTTTCTTGTTGCTGCCTCTAATCTTTCTGCCAGTTTCTCTAATTCATCTAGATCAGATTCGGAATATTCATTATCAGGCTTTCCTTTTAAGAAACAGAAATGACCATCCTTCCAGTGAAATCGTCTGTTGCACCACGAGCACTGAAATTCTTCCATCAGATCTTCCGTGCGACCTCTTGGTTCTTGGCAAAATACACCAGATATTCAGCAACAAAAATAAAGATTTAGGTTTAGTAGATAGGTATGTTTAAAACGTATGCTTGCTATAAGGAAGCTTTGTCTCCAATTGAGGATAAAATATTTTTAAACTAATTCTCGAATTTAGGACTACACATGAGAGTCGATCTCGCCGCCAACCCCGAAACATATGAAAATACAAGATTTTCTAATTTTTTTCAAAATGTTGTGTTGCCACATGCTAATACAATTACGTATAAACTTCTCAGCTGAAACCACTATAATAGATTCTTTTGCCAGATAATCATCTTTTAAATCCTTACTTACGCACTAGAGCATCTCTCGTCGTATTTGGCAATAGTATCGATTGCTTCATTAAATGATTCAAACACATTTAGCCAAAACGAATACATATTGACCCAATACATCTTTCAATTCATTATTAACGAACAAAAAATTCTTATTAGTTAAAATAACTTTTGGATTCAGCTAATTGTCACGAAAGTGTGTTTGTTTAAAAATGATTACCACTTTGAAAACGAGTGATATCGAGTGTTAGTGAATTTCCGACGCCCTTTCTCAATAGTGGTCAATTACAGAGGAGGATTCGGTCTCAAAATAAGGCTGAAGAGCTATATATATGTTTTCTTACAATGTGATGGGATGAATGATAAATCCTGTCTGAAATGTGAAATCAAAAAACTGATAATAAAAGAAATAATCGATTTCATATGCAAAAGATTCTTTCCTTTTTCTAAATTGCATTATAGACATCGTTTTTTTCTAAATTTTATTTTAGACACTGTTTTTCTCATTTCTTCTTCTTTTTAAAGACTTCTTATTTCAGACACTTCGTTTATTTCGTACGTGAATGCATGTTGGATCCACGTGGAAAATAAGAAAACCCCTTCCACGGCATTGTGGCTTTCTGTTCATGCATTTTTGGATACAAGAGTCATTTCTAAAAGTGATTGCCGACAATGCAGTCAGTTTCCCTTAATTATCTGCATTCGTTATGATACAAATCACGGTATTACAATATGATTAGTATATATCGATGAATTTAAAGATTCTTTTAAATATGAAGGATTTCTGAGCAGGTTTATTTAAATCAATTAATTGAACGGTTGAAAAAATAATAAAATGTGCAGAAATGTACCAACATATCTGAAACATTTTTTTAGAATCCGCTCATGTACATAAATTCACTTCATAAAACTTTTAAATTGATATTCTTCTGTAGAATTATTCCGCATCATGCAATATTAAGAAATGCACTAACAATTTCCACTGTCATTGAAACATTCTTATAAATGATTTTTTGGATTTTCCGAAACCCTAGTTTTAAGAATAGTTTAATTAAGTGTCGTTTTTAATGACTTCAAGGAATATTCATGCCAAGTTTGAAGGAAATCGAATAAAGCGTTGCAATAGTCGCAAACTGTTAACCTGTATGAAATAATGACCTATCCGGGTCGCGGAGTCCCGAGTAGTTAAAATAACTTTGGGGTTCATTTATTTGTCACGAAAGTGTGTTGGTTTGAAATTAAAACATCACTCAGAAAAACGAGTGATATCGAGCGTTAATGAATTTCCGACTCACTTTCTCAACAGTGATCAGTTAGAGAGGAGGATTCGGGCCTAAAGTAAGGTTAGGATTGCTAGATATTGGCTAACTCTATCAAATAATGGCCTGTCCAGGTGGCGGAGTCTCAACTTCGGGAACGGCGATTAGAGGGATCGACACCTGGTCCTACTAAGCACCCTCTGGGTACGCTGAACTGGCTCTCTATATAACTATACTAAAGACCACGGTGGCCTAATGGCATAGGTCTCGGCTTTCGGGATGGAGGATTCCGGGTTCGAAACCCGATTCCACTCAAGATCGGCCGTGCATCTGGACCCATTGCACTTTCGAAAGGTGAGCCCACATTATTGCAATGTAATCGGCCTTTAGTTCTTGTTTTGGGTCCTTTTCGGGCTCCGCAAGCGTGGCATTCTCTGCATCATTTTTCGACGTCGGCGCGAAGTCTATCCCAATAGAATCGCTCTCGGGTTTTGCTCAAAGTTTTCATGACTCCAAAATGGCCTCCACTTGTGCTGTCTTGAGTCTCTCTCAGAACTTCTTGACTTCTGGTTTTTGGAAGAATTAGTTGCCAACGAAACACGCTTCCAGCATCACTCTCCTACTTTCTATACAAACACCATTCTTAAGGTGTAAGGAGTGCCAAGGAGCCCAATATCGTTTTGCTGCAGGACTGTCCGGAGCGATTTCTTTCCAAGATGTTCGATCATACGAATTTAGTTTCTTCTCCAGAATTGGCCTTATAGCAGGGTCTTCTAGCTGTGCCTTTTGGACCTCACTTGAAGACCAGGGATCTTCAATTGTTACAACTTTCACGGAAATGTCTGTTTCCATTCCGAACTTCTTCTCTGCATTCGTGCAGTGTTTGCAGCTCTCTTTGCAGGGTCTTCAAGGGGGCGCATCTGCATTTCCGTGAGAAGTTCCCTTGCGATGCTGGATTTCGAAGTCATATTCTTGCAGTCTTTTTATCCAGCTAGCTATCTGACCTTCAGTTTCCCTAAAATTCAAAAGCCATCTAAGGGAAGCATGATCAGTTCAGAGAAGAAATTTCCGTCCATAGAGGTAGTGATGGAAATGCTCTATAGGTTTAACAATGGCCAATAATTCTTTACGTGTGACGCAATAATTTCTTTCTGGCTTACCCAAGCTGTTGCTGAATTAAGCGATGACACACCATTCGTTCCCAATCTTCTGAGAAAGCACGGCTCCTTTCCTTCATTTCTAGCATCCGTATCCAAGATCAATTTCTTATCAGTCCGGGGAGAGGTCAAGACAGGGGAAGTTATCAAACCCTGCTTAGGCTATTGAAAGATTTCTCGCATTCTTCGGTCAAATTAAAGTTTTTTCTAGCTTCAGTTAATTTATGTAGGGGTCCTGCTATTGCACAGAAATTCCTTACAAAACGACGTTAATAGGTGCAAAGTCCAAGGAAACTTCGGAGATCGTGTACTGTCTCTGGACGAGGCCAATCAACTGCTGCCTTAGTCTTTTCTTGGTCAGTTTTAACTCCGTCTTGTGAAATTATGTGTCCAAGATAAGAAACCTCTTTTCGGAAGAATTTGCATTTCTTTGGACTTAGCTTGAGGTTAGCTTTTTGTAGTTTCTGTGGAATACTTTACGAATATTATTCAGGTGTTCTTCAAATGTTCGTCCTACTATTACATTGTCGTCATGATACACTAAACAGGCTTTAGACGTAAGTCCACGCAATACTGTCTCCATTAATCGTTCGAAAGTGGCAGGGGCGTTACAAAGTCCGAAAGGCATTACCTTAAATTGCCAGAGTCCTTGTCCGGTGGTGAAGGCTGTCTTTTCTTTATCTTCAGGTTCGATCTCGATTTGCCAGTATCCACTTTTCAAGTCTAATGTCGAGAACCATTGACTTCCGTTCAGAGCATCCAGGGTGTCGTCTATCCGCAGTAGAGGATAACTGTCCTTTATCGTAATCTCATCCTGTAGTCCACGCAGAAACGTGTCGACCCATCTTTCTTCTTAAAAAGCACAATAGGCGAAGCCCAAGGTCCTAACGATTCTTCTATTATTCTGTTATCCGCCATCTCTTTAACTAAGCGCTCCGCTTCCTCTTTCTTTGCAAGAGGCAAACGTCTTGGATATTGCTTGATTGGTGGATGATTACCTATATTATTTATATGTTGAGTCATATTACAGCGGCCGACAACAGAGTCACTAGCAGAAAACAAGTTCTGAAATTATTGACTTATTCTTCCTTCACTGCTGTTCGCTGTTCTTCATTAAGCCCTTCAAGATTCTCCAAGATTAACGGGAGACGTAATGATTTGGAAAACTCTTGAGGACGAGCAACGATATCCACCGCTGGCTCACACGTGGCAATAACAGATCCTTTGTTCGACGGTCTAGGGTTTATTGTCCAGATTCAGAACTCGAACGGGGATGGCTTCTTTTTTTAAATCAAAGAGTGTGAACGCCACAAGGACACCTTTCTTCGAAACTTGGCTAGGAAAGTCCATTACGGCATATTTGAATTTTCTAGAAACTTCTGGGACTCCCTGGATAAGACATTCCGATGTTGCTGGTATAATAGTTTTCTCTTTAGCCAATGCAGAGCATAACTTTGAATGCTCTGCACTGGCTGAAAGCAAAGGAATTTCCTCACCTCCTGTCCGAAACTCCTTCTTCTCCAGCTCTACCGTGAAGTTAAATTTTTGTAGAAAATCCAGGCCGAGAATACAGGGATCGGTGATGTCAGCTACGTAGATTCTGTGTTGGAATTTTTTGGATCCGCATTCAATTGCTGCATCCAGTTTCCCTTGTATCTCCGCCTTTTCACCAGTAGCGGTCTTTAAAGAAATGCTAGAAGCCGTGTAAATAAAATTCTCCTTCAATTTCTGGCCAAGTCTGTTCTTACGAGAGTGATATTGGCACCGTCTCCAACTGACGATAAAGTTTTTGTTAACTAATTCTCGAACAACACATGAGTCGACTTCACCGTCACTATTTACATAGTACATAACCAATTTCTAATGTGAAATTGAAAGTTGAATAGTAGAAAAGCCAAAAACTTCGCTTTTAAAATGTTAGCTAGTATAAAAGCCTTGATTCAAAGCAGGGCACAAAAGTAGCGAACGAGAAGTATGCGATGGAAGGCAACTTTGACGTGAAAATCTACTCGGCCAATGAGAGTGCGTTTCGGATTGCTTCATCATTCTTGCTATTTCTGTGCATCTTTCGGTCTCAATATTTAAATAAATAAATTTTTTTGTAAAATTTCACTTGCATATTTGAAATTAGAATTATTTTTTTTACAAATACAGATGACTTTCATGTGTTTTTAAAAAATGCTGAAGTTCCCCATTTGAACTGAAAAAATTTCTACTTAGAAGAAATATTTTCATTTTGACTAATTTAATCTAGCTCATGTGACACGAGCTGGAAATCCAAGTAAAATGTTTTTTGTCATCTTATTTCAATTACAGGAAAATATCATATTAAAATCAAAGCAATACACACTGTTTGGTATGAATCCGTGCTGCATAAAATCACAACGCGAGCTGTGTTATTTTTATTTAATGTTGTTTTACCAGATTATTTTGTTTTATAAATTTTTGGCTGACTTCCTAAAAATTCCAAATATTTCTATTAATTTATTTGGTTATTTCTCGAAATTTCTTTGGAAACTATCAAACGACTCTCGCGAATTCAGTTTTGTGTGTGCGTCACTTTTATTAAAAGCTAATATAAAATTATTAAGATGTTATAACTATTTAAATTTCCTATAAATAATTTCAGTGCGATTTTTAGCATTTCTAATAGTTCATTTTTTCTTATTTTGAAGAACGCAAATAGCTCCTCTAAAATTTAATAAAATATTTTCTCTTTCCGGCGAATCAAAATTAAGAAAGCGCATTCTGACTGTGTTATAGATGTATAGATTTCCTTCTACACGTTACTAAGCTAATGGAGCTTGCTAAAATCTGTATATACTCTTGATAACTCAATGTAGCCTTCTTAGGTCTCTAAATCTAATACATTTTTTGCATCAGTTACAGAACATGCAAACAAAAAAATGTAATTAAATCAAAAAATGGGTTTTGTCATTCTTACGTGCGGAGCAATATGATTTCGCTCCTAAAAGCGATAATTAATACCTATCAGTACACCAGGCGGCGCTGCAACCGTTTATCGAACTGTTTAATGTTCTTTATTTCTTTGTCAGATTAGTGAAAACTGCTGCTTAATTTGATTTCATTTTTCAGCTCCCTTCAGTAGAAGGTTACTGTTTCACGAGGATTGCAAAATTTAAAAAAAAAGTTAATTTTTAAACAGAAATTATTGAAGAATTTATGCTGTTTTAGAAACTGGTGTGAAAGTGTATGTTTTTTTTGTGTGTAAAGGGTGTCCATAATTAAATGGCCTTATTTGAAAGTTGTTTACAGACGAAAATATTTTTCTGAAAACTGTTAAATTTTGTGGTGGACATAATGAAGGAATGGTGATTCTTATGAGAAAAAATTAATTCAACATTTTGCCGCTAGTAGGCGCTTTTTGTTGAATTGCATGTTTAGGATACGATAGTTAACAAATTTTATTACAGAAAACAATGTTCCAAATGACTGCCATCATATTCAGCTGCCATCTGGAATCGTAATTTATTACGATTAAGATTTGATTATCTTTTTGACAGTTATGATAGTAACAACATTAAGTTATGACTGTAAATACAAAAATGGTATTATATTGCATAATATTATATTGTAGTAAAATACATATCATTGATAATTGCTTTATAGTTTGAAATTCATATTTCAATATTGAAATTGTAATGTATCACTCAACATTCGTCAAAAATAAGTTTTAGTGATGTTGAATTTTATGTAATTTATTATTGTAATTTAGAAATTTGTGATGAACAGTCGTTCATCGCTGGACAGTATGTTGTGAGTTGCTGTAGGTGGCGCTGCATTACAGAATATATGCAGTTTAGCTTCTCAAAAGATATTCTTCTGTAGAATTACTCCTCATCATGCAATATTTAAAAAAACACTAATCATTTCCACTGTCATTGAAACATACTTCCAAATGATTTTTGGATTTTTCGAAAACCTAGAGTTAAGAATAGGGTTTTAAAAAACTAAAAAAAATCTAAGATCTGGTATTCATAGCATTCGTTATTGATATGTTCAATTTTTTGAACAAGAATCCCAGAAATCTCCACTTTTATCAGTATCCACAAAATTACAACTGAATGTCTGTTTTTATTAATATTAACAAAATTACCCTCGTTATTATTATTCACTAACAGCAAAATGACTCAAATGTTTTAATGCGTTCGAACTTTCCATTAACTCGTCAAACACCGAGACCTTTAAAATAGTCACCATCTGGAAACGGAATAAGAAAACAAAATTTCTTTTACATACGTGCTCTTCAGAGACTTCAAGGAATATTCTTGGCAAGTTTGAATGGAAATCGAACATAGCGTTGTAATAGTCGCAAACTGTTAATCTCTATCAAACAATGGCATGTCCGGGTGGTGGAGTCTCGACTTCGGGACCGACGATTAGAGGGATCTAGACCTGGTCCTACTAAGCACCCTTTGGGTACGCTGAACAGGCTCTACATATAACTATACTAAAGACCACGGTGGCCTAATGGCAAGGTCTGGGCTTGGAGGACAGAGGATTCTGGGTTGGAAACCCGATCCTACTGAACATCCTCTGTGGATCTGGGCCTGTTGCAAATACGTAGGGTGGCCAACCGTCCTCTGATTTTGTTGTGTGGAAGTTGAGAAGGAGTTGCCAGCTGAAGTATCGTCATTGTCTGAACCGGCGCCGGTGTCCTCCTCGTCATCTGACCGCTATTCAAAATTTGGAGGGCCGTCCTAAAATAGCTCTCGTCTTGCTTCAAAACGGAATATTAATATGACTAATATTGTTTTTCCGGGTACATAATGTTGTTACAACTGTGTGCTTAGGTTTGTGGTAGTGCCGAATTCCAGTACAGGATTCGATGTTATCATCTGATCGATGCTCAAAATAGAGTCGATCATTCACGACCACTCCACGCAACGCAAATCCAACCTCCACCACTCATTCTGATCCCCGACCTCAGGTTCTTCGATTTCTTCTTTGAATCGCTAATTCCCTGTCGCCTTCACACACATACTGCCGCTGGTGTTAAATTATGGTCCCGCAACGCGAATGTACACAGGTAGCAAAACAGGTTGCCCGATGTTGTACATTATTGTTCGAAGTTATATAATATATGATACCATACAATATTGCGAAGATAATACAATATATTTGCGCTACTGTTAATTTATGGCCCCGCAGTGCAAATATAGTTGTGGGTGTCCAGGCTTGTTAAGTTGGGCCTTCAGGAGTAGTAAAACCCATTCCATTAGGCCCGAAGACCGGTTTATTTTCTATCCATTCAAGTCGATCGAACCACTTCTCCAGCCCCAACCACTGGACCTATTTCAACAAGTTTCATTTCGTATGAAAGCTTATGACGTCTAGCCACCCACCACCTTCCGTTTTCGAGTCCCTCAGCCTTTTACAACCGACAATTCACCGAGTTGCGAGCTGTGCTACAGGTTGTTGATGTTACGGGCGAACAGATGGTTGTCGAAGGCGGCTAGTTTTAGCTAAACTAGGCCCTAAAATATAATTGAAGATAATTTTCAAAAGTTGAAAAGACAATTTATTTAGTTTCTATCAGCATGTCTTAATTTTCGAAAAGAAAATACATCAAGAATTCTGTAGCATCTAATTCATCTTCATGGGATATTATTAAAACCTAAATGACACTCGAATAGAAACACTGAAATTATTTTTCTCATCATGACATGCGAAGCCCTATTTGATTCAATTATAACCTAGTATTTTTTTGTACATTAATACATATTTTAAGAATGGCAGACTCTAAATTTCCCTCTATTATTTTTTTTATATGTTATTCTTCACATTTCTATATGACAGATGACGAATTCTCACATTTTCCCCATTCTTTTAAGTTTCAGTTAACTGTATTTGGCAAAATGCGTTTGGAAACAATTTTGCATCATTCCGCGTCGAAATAAGCACGAACCTCTTAAGATAGAACGACGTCTCCGACACGTGCATCTGATTGTGAAATTTTGACTTTTTAAATCCGTATTTAAGTCAACATAACAATTAATTTTAAATACAAAAATCACTTGGAGACGCTTGAATGTCTCAAGTATCCGTTACCATCTTAAATAGATTAAAATAATAATAATAAATTCCCAAAGTCGTTTTTGGCATCTAATTAGGAGGTTAAATAAAGTCGTATTGTAAGGTGTTAAGAGATAAGCATTGATAAGAAATCACAGCATTAATGTCCATATTTTAAACAAAATACACTTAACACTGCTTCAGCCGGAATCTTCATCCTTAAATCGTCGCAATGTGTCTCACGAATATAAATCTATTCTAGGATATGTTAATCCGGTTTTGATAATTTTTCTTCTTTACAACTGAAATAATTAGTTGTAGAGCGAATGCAAATGATTATTCTACGAGAAAAGTTCGAATCGCAATGAGCTAAAAATAGCTGATAGATGCAGACTGCAGCCGTATCTATTAGATATTGAACCTGAAAGAGAACAAATACCGGGCGTCCGAGAATTGTGGGACACATTTCAAAAATTAATAATGAAAAAAACTTAATGATGTTACAACTACGGTTTTCTTTAAAAAATGAGAGGGGAAATAAAAAATTCAGGTAGTTAACGCGGCGTTACCTCGTTCTAAATTTGCTACAGCGAGAGCATTCCGTACGCAATGGCTACCAATCGGCAGAAGCTGAAGCGCGTTTTCTGGTTTCCTTTTATTAGTTTTTCTGGAATATCTCGAAAAATATTCAGTTCTCACGGTGCATGTGATTTAACAAATTAAAGAGCGTAAAATTCACGACAAATGCATGCTTTTGTTTTTCTTCTAGCTTAAATGTTTTCGCAGATAATAGCTCTCAAAAATGAGAGATTTTCAATAATTTCCATCCACCTAGAGCACCGTAACGGCGTGTTTCCCAGCTAAATTTTTTTTAGATGCGTTCTTATTTTTAAGAAAACGTAGTTGTAACATTATTAGATTTTTTTATTAATTTTTCAAATGTGTCCCACAATTCTCGGACGCCCTGTACATACGATGCATTAACGTTGTACGCAATAACCCACGCATTAACGTTGTTTTACTTGTCATCATTAGTGCATTACTCAGAGGGCTTTTGGTATTATCTTTAAACCACCCATGATATTTTGTTTTAAAACGGCCAGTAAGTTTTCGAGTCCATGGCACCCCCTAAATCTTGCATCAGAACCCGCATTTCCCCCCGGTCACCATCAATTCATTAATTTATATAGAAAAAATGATATTTTAAAATGTTGCTAAATATTTATTCATTCCAATTGTCTTCGATAGAAGTTTGAAACACATAGTATATTTGCCATTCTCATCTAAAGGAATTAAGGAATAATGCCACAGAAAATCGGTTTCCTCCTAATCTATTTTTCATAATTCCATAATATAATAAATGGAATTATGATTCGTTCTGGCACTCTGTATTGTAAATTCTCTTTACTTAACTGCCTTTGCTATTCTATTTATACACTTTTCATCCGTATTTAATTTCAAAAACCCAATAAAATACTAAATCATTATTGGAAAGCGGAGGACAAGAAGGCTGAAAAGTTTCGAGCGGGTTTACATGTTTTGGTAAGCCTATTTCAAACATATTTTCATAATCACAAAAAAGCCATCACCCCGCCCTGCCTTAGCATCCGGGTACTAAGTGAATGACCGGCCGACACGATTTCATCGGGCACTGTGAAAGCCGCATAACGGCCCCCATTAAGAACGGCCCACGCAACGACCCCTCGTTTTACCAGAGCCCTCTAGAGATCGAGGCGGATGACGACATTTTTTTGGAAACTGTGACGTCACGTCCGCTGGGTTCGCATTCAAGATTTCACTGACACATCGTCCCATCGCCATTTCATTTTCCCGCCGTATTGTTCGAGCGTCACTTCTTTCTTGTTATTATCTGGATTATCATTTGTCTTTCAGTTTTTAGCATTATCATGGTTAACATTTGCAGTGTGCCGTACTGCAAAGGAAATTATAGAACATGGCCCAAGATGTCAGTCTTTAATTTTCCTAAAGACGATGAACTTCGACAGCGATGGATTGCTTCCATAGGCAGAAAGGACTTATCCAACACAGCAAAAGCAGCAAGGTAAGCTATTCCATCATTTTAAATCATATTATCATCGATTTTCAAATACTTGCTTCATGATAAATTGTAAGAATATTCATATCATGATTTTATTTTCCTCCAAAAAGTGCTGAAATACATGCATTGAGAATTTCCCCTCCATCATTTAGTGAAAATAATTGATACGTTTATTTTATAGCTATTTCGCTGCTTGTTGACATCCCTATAAGCTTCATTGTTGATATATTTTTAACCTTATTGAATTTAATTTATTGATTGTACGGAATTAGGGCTATTTTTGTGCTAGCAACAAGTACCGTGTCCCGAGTACACTATCGATCATAATAGTTCCTATTTCCTTTCATCATAACAATAAGATTTGGCTTTCATTTCTCTTAGTAAGTATAATAAATTTATTTCTTAAATATTAGAATTTTTTTTTATTTACTATAATCTATTTTTCTAAGTTTCTTTTCATATTGTCTGCAAAGTAAGCGAAAGTAAACATTGCAGCATTATTTTGAATATGTATACTAAAATTTTATTTAGTAACTATGAAAATCAGCTCTTCATTTATTAAGCCAATTACGAAATATTTGTAAGTTTTAGTTGAGAATCACTTCTGAAATTGCTTTTTATGTGTAAAGGTTTAATACATGCGCAAGTCTGCATTTATTGCAACTATAAATTCAGTGATTAATTTCTTAAATATTAGAACTTTTAGGATTAATTCCTGAAAAAGCAATATGATAATTGTGAACAATTCACGCACACAGCATCTCATAAGCAGAAAACATGTCTACCATGTAAGCAATTGCAGTATATAGCTTTTATGTGAAATTTTCTTTTATACAGAAGATAGGTGCAGTTATATATTCTACTTTTCATATGTTGTATGCTGCTGAAAGGAATGCCCCAATGGTCTAGCTTAAGTGATAGACCAGCCAAATCTGGCTTTCACTGAGCTGTAGACTTTTAGGACTAACTGAGTTATGTGTGGCACCCCAGAGGTTTCTGGCCTTCTGTAAGGTTAGTAAATTTGTATTCGCTTATTTATAACCTGTAAAATCGTGTGAAGTATGTTCACGAAATAGCAAACACAGTACAAAGTTACTGAGCTTAACTTATTTACAATACCTCTTTGTAAACTACATTTTAATTTTTTTGTCTCAAAAATTTTAAGTAAACAGTGTGTTTTAAATAAATTGAATATGTTGTTTTAAAACCTATTGAAAGAGGTTAGGTAAAAAGTCCTATCCACTGATACCTTATTCATCACTGTAGGTTTTGTATTAGTAGGAAAAAAGGGATGTTGATAACAGAGACAATTTGTAGAAGTACTGTCTATAGGAAAATCAATGGAACACAGAAAAATAAATTAGAATTTGTAAATATGTCCTGATCCTAAATTTATTTTAAAAATTGGGTTATGTTCTGTTTTTTTAAGCATGTTAGGGGGTTAACATATAAACATGTAATTTGTATTGGGGGTCTTGTCTTTTCTTTGATTTTGACATTTAATCACCAAATATTAAAATATGTATCTCATATTTGTAAATGTTCTCTCAGTCACTATGTACATAAAATGAAATGGTATTCTAATAAAATAATTGGAACAAAAACTTGCACTATTATTTTTAGGTTATAGTTAAAATAATTCATACAAAAAAATTTATTATTTTTCTCTCTCAAGGAGACATCTGAAATTACTTAAATGTATTTAAAAACTGCAATTTATATTCGATAGGGATACAATTACTATAAATATATTTATTTTTCCTATTTTAGAAGATAAATTGTTTCCATTCCCTTAAAGGGAGTAAAAACAGGAAAGATAAAAAAAAAACCATTTCGGAAAAGTTTAATCATTTCCTAATAATTCAGTTTAGTTAGCATTTTACATGTTTATTTTGAACATAAATATCCAACGAATTTTGACAGTAATATGAAGTAAGAACTCATTTGAAATGGAGAGAAGCGACATTGTGTTAGATGAGAGAGTTCGCCATTCCGAATAAACTGCTCCTTCTGCTGATGACGTCACGATCCAGCGCGCGGGCCTGATCTCTAGCATAGCCGTAGTTAATTACAATTCACTGACGGCTTTTCCAGGTACAAAATTTTTATTACCGGAACAGGTACAAAAATATCTATTAGCAGAGATCAGCTATAAAGTCGACAAAAGGATCAGTAACTCCATAGATAGATTGAGAGAAGTGACGGCATTCCGGGCTCCAGTCCAAGTAAATGACAGAAGAAAAATACTAAAAGCGAAACAGAAAGAACCCTCATATATAACGATGTGGTAATAAAAACTTCCCTCCCCCGAAGGAAATACATATGGTCCGAGATCGAAAGCTGAGCTCCAGAGGTGATGGTAACTCTCATTCACTTCCCGAACTAAAGCAATCGTACTCGGGAGCAATTGAGAGTGGACGGTTTTCAACTTGTCTCCTCAAGAAAAGTCTGCGAGCAACCTAGAATACATAGCAAGAGAGTCCTAGGAAAATCGATCAATGAAAATTGCAATAAAGACAGCAATTGGATACAAAGAAACGGAAGAAATTAAAAAATAATTAGAAAACCAGAACTTTTTTGTTTAAGAATAACCCAGATGAAGAATTGCAGAAAACGAAGATCTCAATATCCTTATAAATGCTGAAAAAAAAGAAATATTTAAAAAACGGGGCACACCATCAATCACGATAATAAGACCTCTAACGATAGAAATTGAAAATTACACGCAGAGACAGAAAACTGCAATCTATGCAACTATTCTAGATATTTTTTTTATTTCGTCAAAGAATATAAACCAAGAAATTATTGGCGACTTTTGATAACAACATCAGAAAGTTCACATTTATTTACAAATCGATTTCAAAATTAACAGAACTCGCGGTACATTAATGCACGTAAGAGAAATCTACATTGTGATCACGCACAAGTGGCTAAATGTTGTATAAGTTAATTTTTGAAAAATCAAGATTTAACAAGAAAAATAATAATAAATAAATAAAGGTTTTCCAATCACTGCATCATCATCATCGATTACGTGAAGCAAAAAGTGGAGCCACCACAATTTTAATTTCGCAAAGTAACCGAATTCAATTTCTTTTTGTTTATCTTGTTTGATTTTTTAAATTGTATTTGATCAGTGATTAAAGATTTTGGAATTTTTGGTAATATTAATCGGAATATATTAGTTGTATTTTTCTTATATTTCTTATTTATTATGTTTATCTGAATTATTCAGGACTTGATAAAGCCTTTGATGGATAAAATAATGCTCAATTTGTCCTCTCCTTCCGAACACCCACAACAGGTGTTTATTGATTTTAATTTATTCTCTTTATAAACAGTTTCTAAGCAACAAAAACATCGAAAACTGCTAAAACAAAACAGTTATTTGCGGTCGCCTTTATGTCTTTTCATTACTGTATATCGCACATAACTAACAAATATGTAATTGAAAATTAAAAGTAATTTTAAGCAAAACGGTAAAAAAAAACTTATAAAGCTTTGGGCTTTTCATTTCTTTCTTTTAACACTGTCTGAATAGAAAGTTTTCCAGTGTTGTGAGAGTGTCAGCCTATGGCAAACTTAAATTGGTATTAACTCTGACCTGTAACGAATTTTCAAACCCCTTGCTGTAAAATTCTGAAATTTAAAACATTAATTGCTTTTAATTAGAATAATATCGTGTTCTTGTCTCTTGTCAATAAAATGAAAGCACAAAATTAATTAAAAAATAAAAATAATCCCGAACAAAAAAAAAGTTTTGACGCATTGGAGCTTCTAACAGTTGCTTACTTTGAATATAAGGTCAAACATTTGAAGGTGCGTGAACTGTTCCAGGATGATAGTATAGATTCCACTGATGCATGAACTCTGTCAACTTCATAGTTTGGATTGTGTAGACATTTACGTGGATGAAGCAAACCAGATAAGATGAATGAAAAAGTATTTTATTGAATTTGCCGCTGACAATTTCGAAACAACTATGGATAATATATTCTAAAGGTTTCAAAGACTTGATTAAAAGCAATACAGGTCCAATTATTCACTTTCAAAGCTAATTTTTGAGATTTTAAATCTATTAGATCAAACTAAGGTAAGACTTAAGTTTGATGTGCGGTTTCCCGCCAAGTTGGCAAAAATCACGCCAACTATGAAACACTCGCCAAAAGTCCGCCATCTTGGATGGCTACGAGATTTGGAAAAAAGCGCCAAACTAGGCAGCAAGAGGGAGAAAAACGGACGAAAAGAGCCATGTAAAAAAGTATACGAAAAAATTAAAAAACGGAATTCTAAACGAATAAGAAACACTTCACAAGAATTCTTACTGAAAAATATGCAAGGTAATATTAATTAAAAATGGAAAATTAGAGTAACTGATTTAAAATGATGCGCGAAGTGACTGAAAGTGCAAAAAAGTTAAAAAAGAAAATGCTCAAAATAAGCGAAAATCAGGATAAAACGGAAACAAAATGAAGGTGAAGATATCGAAATTTAAGCAAAATAAGAACATACCTTATTTTCGCGAATCTCGGGTTTGTGGCTGGTATAAAACAGAGATTCCTCGAAGGTTACTACATTCAAACCAACTACCCTTTCGCACAGATCTTTTAACATAATGGGTATTCTGACCGTACTTTCTACCGCACCAAATAAACCCATCATCAAGATTAAGAAATTCATGCAGCTCCATCACCACGAGAAGACTACGGATTTTAGAAAAAACCTGGAGTAAAATCAAATGGAACAAAAAGGCTGAAGAAGGCAACCGTTAAAACACGAGCGCAAGGAGAAAATCAGACAACTGTCGGAGTCCACGGACTTCGAGCAAAGAAAACATCGAACTGTTAACGGAATTTCTTTTAACCGCAGAATATTCAAATTATCGAAGGAGAATCGTTAGCTAATTCAAATTTGGTATCCTTTAAGGGTTAAAATGAAAAATTAGGATTACCACATTATGGTAGAAATCGCCAAAAAAATTTCAACCTTGGCGTCGGCATTTTCAGTAAAGGGTTGCAATAAAATAACTAACGTGCACCACATTTAGCGAGAAATCGCCAGAAAAAAATTCAACTTTTTTAACGCACATTAAACTTAAGTCTAGCCCAAACTAATTGAACACTTAGAGGGTTAATTTAAAAATATATATATATTTTAACTCTTTGCTTTCAGTTCACTATTTCCGTTATTTATGAGACTGTAACAAATGAAATATCAACTACCTTTAAATACAATTTACCAGTATTTTTAAAAATTAAATTTTTATATGAAATTTTAAGTTTTTTAAAAATTTGCAGCAGTAAGCAAAATATAAAAATTCATGAACTTTGCCTCTAAAAAACCGGTGAAGAAGTATGCAAACCACAGAGAAAGAGATGCCGAGGTCTGAGTTCCATAGACACTAATGGCAACTTTTTTAACATTGCACTTCATATAGACAGTACGGCACCAATGTGTGACAGTGGGAACTAATTGAACTATGTCTCTGTGCCGCGAAAGTTTCCCTATCAACAATGTAAACTGTTATTTCAATTCCTATGGCCAATATTTTTATTTAATTTTTATCTTTTTTCAATGATTATTAATTTCAAGATTAGCTGATTTCTTTTGATACATTGTTAATTTCACAGCCTAAATAATTTAATTCTGAAATAACGTTTTCCTCAGTAATTTGAATCTCACTCTTTGTAGAGTACCAATAATTTTAAACATGTGGTTATATATTTTACGAAGTATAAAGTATTTTCCAAATAAACAAATTATATTTACTTTCTTTCAAGAAGAGTTCTTTCCAAACATAAAATTTTTTAAAACTACCCAGGAGATTACTTTCTGTTGATTAAGTTAATATTATACCATCTTTTTCAGATCATAATTATTTTTCATAACTTAACATTCATTCTTATTATTGGTAAAAAAAATTTATAGAATGTAATTTTAATACAGAAAAATTATTTGAAAAGTTAATTTTTATCAATTTTTGTGACCTCAGAAAAAAAATAATGTTATTTAGCTTTGACCCAAGATGTTATAATAAATGTCAGACTCAAAATAATATCAAACTATTTTATTGAGCACACATAATAAGTTACAAAATATTACAAATTTAATAACATTTCTAATAAACCCCAAATGCTGAGCATAATTTAAAAAATTGAGTTTCAAATCATTGTTCATCATTTACTTTATGTTTAATCATCATACGGATGAAAAAAGAAATAAAAAACACTTGTGCTTTCTCTTTGTGCTCTACGTGATTATCAAAAATGTTTATATTTAATTTTTCAAACATTTTATGAAATTGGAACAAAATTCAGGAGATCTGGAAACATTATATATATATATATATGAAATAAATAAACAAATTTTCAAGATTAACAATAATAAAATACATAAAAACTAATATTTTTAAGTATCTCAGTTCTTTAAGTTTCATTATTTATAATTAATAAAATGAATGAAACACAGCATTAACACATCAGAATTAAAAAATGGTGAAATTGACTACCTTTGTATGAATGAATGAAACAACTGACAGGAAATTTATAGGATAATTAATATTGTATCTCTACGACTTCTTTTTTTAAATAGACATAATGCTAATTTAAATGCTCTATTGAAATACTTTATTCAGCAAGAAAAAATTTTAAGATAATTAATAATAAAAATTAACGGCAATCATTTTTTAATTATCTTAAACCACTACTACTTTCCTTTATATATTAAAGCCATTGAAATTTCATTATTTACAATTAATGCAATCAATAAAACACATAATTTACGCACCAGAAATAAAGAATGCTTAAATTGATTTAAATTTATGTATCTACAAGACATGAATCCAATATTAACTCAAACCTGTCCTCCGACTCCAAAAACATTAACATTACCAACAAGAAGACCTTCTGCGAACTAATCCATAATAGCATCTTTGGCATCCCGAAAATGGACTCAGAAGCCGAAATCCATGACGCAATCCAACAATTCACCTGCTGCATCGCATCTGCAATAAACCTCTCCGCCAGAACCAAAGTTATCAGCTGAGCATTCAGACAACTCCCCAAAGAAATTATCTCAAAATTTAGAACCAAAAATAGACTCAGCAAACTTTACCAAATTACTTTCTTCCCACCATACAAAAGTAAAGACTACAAATTTTAAAAAGAAATAAAAAAGGCCATTGAAACCTATGACAATAATAGATGGAAAGAAACAAATATGGATATCAACACCCTCTACGATATGAACCGAAATTTATCAAAAAAGGCTATCCCCATTCCTCCTATTCATGACACTGACGGAATCAATGATACCCCTTTTGTAAAAGCAAACGTCTTCAAACATATCTTAGAAATCTCCTTTCAAGAAAATCCCGAACCATACTGCAACCTCCATATCAACGATGTTAGTAATTCTATAAACAGTTATTTTAATAATCTTAGAACATATTCCACTCCAGACCTCATCTCATCTCAAGAAGTAATTAACTTGATTAAAAAGATCAACCCTCGAAAAGCAATAGGCCCTGATGGTGACCCCAACAAAGCTGTTAGAATGCTTACTCTCAATGCTGTTACTCATCTTACAAAAATTTTCAATAAATGCCTTATCTTACAAACTTTCCGGATGCTTGGAAAATGCTCATATGCTTAAGTTCTATAAGCCAAACCAAAACCGTAAACTCCTTGGCTCCTATAGACCAATCAGTCTGTTTAGTAACATATGCAAACTCTATGAAAAAATTCTTCTCAGAAGGCTAAACAATCACTGCTTACCAGCAACAGTATTACATACGAATAGTTTGACTTTAGGGAAATGCACAGTTACACCCACCAACTACATGGAGTCACAAACAAAATTGTCGAGGGCCCCAACGTAAAAACAACACAGGAGGAGTTTTCTTAGATGTCAGAAAAGCTTTTGGCCGAATGTGGCATAACAGTCTCATTGTCAAACTGATCAATTTCCAATTCCCAGACTACCTCATCAAAATTATTCAACGATTCCTTTCAGACAGAAAATTTCAAGTCAAAATTAATCAAATCCTTTCTTCAGTTCGCAACACCCAAGCCGGAACAACTCGGAGCAGTTCCCTCAGCCCCACCCTCTGCAATATTTTCAACTCTGACTTCCCTCGCAACGACAAAGTCCTCAACGGCCTTTTTGCCGATGACTCAGCCATTCTCATACAAGGTAGCAATATCAGATTCATTATTAAAGTTCTCCAATCCCGACTAGATAGCATTGAATACTGATGCAAAAAGTGGAGAGTGTCCATCAATACTCACAAAACACAGGCAATTCTTTTTCGAAAAGGAAACTCTAGCAAAGTACTCAAGACCCTCTCATTCATGGAAGAAGATTTAACCTGGGAAAATCAAGTCAAATATCTTGGACTTATTCTTGATTCCAAACTCTCTTTCAGGCAACATGCTAAATATACATGCTGATAAATTTTGGAATAAAGTCCATATGATAAAACCTCTGATTGGAAGGTACTCTCTCCTCACACTAAACAATAAAGTACTATTATTCGAAGAAATAATCAGTTCAATTCTAACCTACTCTACCCCTATCTGGTGTATCACTACAAAAACTCACAGAATAAAAATCCAGATACTGCAAAATATAATTCTCCGATCATGACAACTGCTCCCTGGTTCGTCAGGAATGATGTCATCCACAAAGATCTCAAAATTGAGATGACATAAGATCACATAAAGAATATTTCTAGAAAATTCTTCGGTCATCTACAAGATCACAATAACCTCTTATCAACGGTCAAATCGTATATGCACATACGAACGGAAAATATCCCTACCGTTATGTTTGCACTGGTACTCAGTAAAAGATGCACTATCAGCAGTATTCAACTTCGTTGATAACCCTACAATCGCTGCATTCCTTATAATATCATTTATCTATATCACGGACTATATTGTAGAGGGCAAAATGATTGACAAAGCCAGGCTTAAACTCTTCCCATCTTCCGCCGATGCTCACAGAAAAATACAAAAAGAAATCAGTAAAATAAATTGAAATCGCATGCCTTTGAGATGGAGGACGAAAAGCAGCTAAAACTTGTCATTCGCGGGCTTCCCTCCAATTATCCCGTTGAGGAAATCATTGACACATTAAAAGGTTTCAAATTCCAGCGAATCCAATGCCACCCTATAAGGCACCGTCAAACCAAAAGAAATCTTGACCTCTTTCTGGTTACCTTGCCAAAAATTACCGACTGTAAGGATATTTTCCAACTTACCAATATCAGCTATATGAGAGTCAATATCGAACCATTAAAAAGAAAAACAGCCCCCGCGCAATCCTATGATTGCCAGGAATATTTTGGTCACAGTAGATCCTGCCGAATGGATCCAAAATGCCTTAAATGTGCATCTAATCATCTCACAAAAATTGTTTTAAAAAAAAACGCCCTTCAAAACGCCTGGTCTAACTCTTCAGCAATTGATAAAATCAGAACAGCAAGCCAGCCTCCTTTATCTGTGTCCAAACTCAAAACCTGCAAATCCCAATCCAGGTTGCCAACCACCCAGGAAATAATCGCATCCTTACTCAAATTTCACAAATCATTACTACTTTTCTCTCACAATTGGCCTCAGTGCTCCAAAATTCTTATGTGATCTAGCATGTTTAATACCAAAAACCAAAATAACCTCTAAATCATTAGCTGGAACGCTGGTGGTCTTAAAGGAAAATTTCGAGAATTTAGATATTTCGTCGAGGAATGGCAGCTTGAAATCATTGCCCTTCCGGAAACACACCTCAACCCTGGTGACAGGCTGAGGGTCCCTAATTACTCTGCATACAGGACCGATAGAACAACGCATAGAGGAGAAGGCACTGCGCTTCTAGTCAAAAACTTCATTAATAAACAACCCTACTCAGATAGTCTAATCTTACTTCAAAAACACCACAATTGCCAATGATCTCCCGAATAATTCCTGCATCACTGTAGCCTGTAATTACAGACCACCCCATGGACGGATTAACACACAGGAAATTGATAGGATCTTCAATCAATCAAACAAAAGCTATAATTCCAAGCACCGAGCCTGGAGTAGAGGTCGCAGTAACACCAATGGCACTATAATTCACGACCATATAGCAAGCAACAACGTTGTGCTTCAAACTCCACTTGAACCAACTCACTTTCCCTACAATCATCCATCTAGCAGAACGTTGGACTTTGACATAATGAAAAAAATCTCTGCTGGAAATGCATCCTCCCACAATGACTTATCCAGTGATCACAATCCTGTATTCTTCGAATTAATTCTCAGTAATAGCCCTTCAAAAAATACAGTATTACCAACTGGAAAGCCTACTGTAAAATCATTTACAATAGCATCCCAAGCAGACAATCCAAAAATGGACACTACAGAAGATGTCGGCGACTCTATTATCAAATTCACCTGTTGTATTACCACAGCAATGAATCTCTCTACAAAAGTACAGCTAATAAAGCTCCCCTTTAGACAGCTTCCTCGAATTATCCTTGACAAAATGAAAATCAAAAATAGACTACGTAAGCTTTATCAGCAAACCTTCTACCCATCTTTCAAAAGAGAGGCTTACAAACTTCAAAAGAAAATTCACAAAGAAATTGAAGTATTCGACAATAATAGGTGGAGAAATACCATTCAAGGAATCAACCCCGAAGAGAACACTCTCTATGACATGAACAGAAAATTGCCAAAAAAGTTCATCCACACGACTCCTATTCTTGGCACTGATGGAATGAATTATACGGCCCTTGGGAAAGCAAATGCCTTCCGCTAAAGCCTGGAGAACTCTTTCCAAGAAAACCTAGAACTCTACTGTCACTCACATATCAAAAAGGTCAATTTTACAATTAATAAGTATCTCAGGAGCCCAGACATTTTTTTTACCACCCAGCGTCATCTCGCCACAGGAAGTTATCAACTTAATTAAAAAGATCAACCCTCGTAAAGCATCCGTACCGGATGGAATTCCCAAAAAGGCACTCAGTATGCGTAACCTAAGTGCAGTTACACATCTCACAAAAATCTTCAACAAATGTCTTGCTCTCCATCACTTCCCAGCAACCTGGAAATTAGCATACGTGCTAATTTTCCCGAAACCCCATCAAGACCCTAAACTAATATGCTCCTACCGACCCATAAGCCTCTCAAGAAAAATAGGAAAACTGTATGAAAAAATTCTCCTTAAACGAATAAATGAGCACTGCAACAATAAAAATATCATTCCCAATGAACAATTCGGCTTTAGAGAAAGACACAGTTGTACTCATGAACTTCTTCTTCGTGTTACCAACAAAAGTTTTGACGGATTTAATATCAAACATTACCCTGGTGGTGTTTTCTTGGATGTAAGGAAGGATTTAGATCGTATTTGGCATCAAGGCTTGATCGTGCAACTGATCACTTACAAATTTCCTGGCTACCTGGTCTTAATTCTGCGTAGTTTTCTAACTGACAGGAAATTCTAAGTCCGTGCCATTCATGCTCTCTCTCCTCAGTGGGCAACATACAAGCACGGACACTACAAGGATGTACCCTCATTCCGACACTTTATAACAACTTGAAATCGGACTTTCCCCATGATGATAAGAGCTTCCCCTGATCTGCCTTTTCGCAGACGACTCCGCCATCCTCACGCAGAGAAGCAATATTAAATTCGTAATCCAGACGCTTACACTTCAACTACGCAGAATTGAAAATTGGTGCACCAACTGGAGAGTAGCAATAAACAGTGAAAAACAAAAGCCATAATATTCCGCAAAGGTCACTCTAATAAAGTTCTCAAGCCCTCACTTTCTTTGATAAAGAAATCTCATGGGAAAATCAAGTTAAATATCTTGGATTAATTTTCGACGACAAACTAACGTTTAGACAACATGCCAAATATAACAATGATAAATTCTGGAACAAAGTTCATCGAATCATTCCACTCATAGGGCGCCACTCTCCTCTCTGACTTAACAACAAAGTGTTTCTTTTTAAAGAAGTTCTGAGGCTTTTTCTGTCCTACTCTGCCCAGATTTTGGGTTTAACGGCTAAATCTCACCGCAAAATGTCCAAACCTTGCAAAATAAAACACTGAGAATTATGACCAATGATCCCTGGTAGGTGAGGAACGAAATCATCCATAACGATCTACATATTGAAAGTATAGAAGACCACATCAAGAAGCTACAAAGAAAATTGTTTCTCCTAATTGCATAACACAAAAATCCGCTTATCAATGGCCAAATCGAATACACTCAAAATAATGGCAAATATCTCTACCGATATCCATTTACGAAATAGTCTCTCCCACTGAAGCCTCCTTATCTTCTAAACTCTCAAACTAATCCCCATTTGATGACTCTTCAAACTAGAAACTGAATTCTTTCAAACTCATAAATTCTATTTCCCCTGGCTTCCATAGCCAAATCTTTTTCGGTTTTTAGCGTTGTCCCATGTTTGTTCCCCTTCATAACTTATAAGCACTCAGACTGAGTAGAAGCGCTTCTTGTGCAGGCACTCAAGAAAAGGATGAGTCGTGTAACAGTTTCCGATTACTAAACGGATCTTAAAAAAGAAATGGAAACACCTTTTTAAATTAGGTATGATATGAAAAATAAATTCAAATTGCACCGCAGTTTTCATTATACTGACAGAGAAAGAAGTTGCTTTCACGACATCGATAAGCGATCGCAGCACCACCTAAGGTACTATGTGGTATTAATTTTCGCCGTTTTGAATGAAACCATGTGTATCCGCACTCCAATATTACAGAACCAATTTAATTTGATTTTTTGTATGTCATTTTCAGTAACTAATACAAAAATATTGATGGATTTAGTGACTCTTTAAAAGGCTACATAGAATTCTCAAGAGTATATACAGATTTTGGCAAGCATAACCGAGCTCTTTTTTTACAGAGAAATACCATAGGTATCACTCCGGAGTTTCGTAATCGATTGTAGCGCCATTTACGCTGGGCGACACTAAGAGAACTACAATCTCTTCAATTTCTTGATGTCATTTTCTCTTTCTTCTTACCAAATAATGCGCGGAAATCTGATTTATGGAAAAACTCAGATATTACGGGCATCTGGACTTCGACAAACTTTTCGCGATGCTTCTGATCAGTACTGCCTTTGGATTTTGACGGCCTATACAATAATATTTACTGAAGCTTTCGTAAATAAAATTTTCTATAGTCTGATGATTGTTATTTCTGAATAAATAAATAAAAAAAAAGGATAGACCTTTCTAAAATCATAAATTTCAATTAAAAATATTTTTATTAAAACCGTTTAGTTTTCTTCATGGATATTCTTTTAAATTCTCGATGGAATTATTTTCATAAATTCATGATTTTGTGTATTAATTGATCAGTTTTCGTTACACTTCCAAGACCTGATTGAAATCCGAAACTTTTAGGTTTTACAATTGTTATGAAATAACGTTACTTGTTGCTTGGAATCTGTTATTTCCTTTATTACCTGCCAAACATCAAAAATAAAAATAAAATACATGTTTAAATAAGGCTTACCAGGATTTAAAAAAGAGAAATTCTTATATAAAATTTTGTCGTATTTTGAATTTCTGTACATTTATTATCTTGCAAAATCTTGAAAGCGTTTGGCAATGCACCGAACGCAAGTAGTTCTAATAAAACAAATGTGAGAGTCTTGCTCCTGTCGTAATTGTAAGAACGAATGAGAAGTATTTGGTAAACCATCGTAGCGCCCCCTGCTCTGGAAAAGACGTGGTGAGAACTACAAACCACAACAAAGCGCCATGTTTGTTTGTTGGAAGAATTCATATTGCTATATGGCAAATATTCCAAATTATTTATTGCGACCTGATTTTTTTTTTAGAATTATGGCAAAATAAAATTATTGATAGGAGGGAGACTACATATGAGACTGCTCAACTCACTTTTATATGAAAAACTTAGATTCCTGAATATGAAAACAGTAAGTTTAAATTGTTTAATAAATTTATCAGTTGTTATTAAAATAAATGATAAATTTCTAAGATATAAAAGACTTATTTTCGCTTTTGTATATTAAAATATTGAATTTTTTTTTATTTTGTGTAATTGCTGAAGCATTTTAAGGTGCTTATTACGTGGAATAATCTTAAAAAAAATATCCATGAATCCTTAATAATTCTTGCAGTGCTATATAATGACTTAGTAATGACTATGGCTTAGTTGACTATGACTTAGTAATTAAAATAATCTTAAAAGATATTAATAGAGGCTATATATAGATAAAGATATCAATACCATTGGCTAATTACTGTTAGAAAAAATTATTATTATAATTATCATTGCTATGCATTGTTAACTGAGAACTTAATTTACAAGTTAAAATTCTTTTACCAGTAATTTAATATTCAAATACGCTGAAAATTATTTATAATGGTATTTTAGATAATAAAAGGTTAAAATTTTGTTGCATTTTTAGCTACTACAGCTTTTTCAAGGAGTAAGTTTTGGTTGTGTTTTCATGGTATAAAAATTGTTGATGATATTTTTGCTGTAAGTTCAAGTGATATGGAAATGTGCATTAAATATGTTAAGTTATAACCAAAACAATCTTTTTTTTACACAGGCCTACTGTAAAATGGAATAAAATTAAACTGATTAAGAATCTCTTATCTAGTTAATGTTTATGCTTGTTATTAATTACTGCTACTAGTTGTTTAGAAATTGCATAATGTCTCAATATGTCATCTTTATGCAAATTTCATTTTAAAAAGAATCTTATTATTTTATTTGTATTTTATTTTAATATATATTTTCCAGATGCAAAGTAAAATATTCATGGTGATTTGTATAAATAAAATGAAGGAAATTTATTTAGTAAGCATATTGGCCGATACTAGTTTAGTAAAGTTATGAAAATATTTTGATGTGTTTTAATTAACACAGTTTCATATAAGAAAATTAAATATCAATGAGTGAAAGTGAATATTTCATTCATAATTTTTATGTATGAAACTAGTGTCTTTAATAAAAATAAATTGGTGTGTGTTTGTGTTAACTATACATGGAATCTACTTGAAATTTGTTTGTTCTTTCAGGCAGTCCGTCAATGTTGGAGGTGTTTTGTCTTCACGATCATATGAAATGCACCACGATTTTGTAAGAGTTTTGTCTTAAAAGTGTTCAGTGTTTATGTTTCAATGAAGTCATTAATATACACATCATATTTTGTTGTTGATCAAAGATTCAGTAGATGCTTTAATGTTACAAAAATTTTCTAGTAAATATGACAATATAAATGTTGAACTTTTCTGTGTACAGTTAATGAGTCAATTTCTAAGTTATTACACTCTTAATGCTATCAATATTATATTAAAAAGTTTCATTCCTTTATTTTTCCATAAAAGGCTATAATCTCTAAAAAAATGCCAAATTGATTTACGTGAACCCTAGCTAACTTTATTTCCTTTGATTAAAAAAAATAATTATTCGAAGTTATAAGTTTTGGAGACTGCGAAGAAAATATTTTATCTTATATTTGATGTTATTTTACTGAATTTTTTTTCTCATTAATGTGTTCAATGTAAAATGTTCCATATAAATAATTCCTCAAATTTAGAAAATCATAGTTTTTTCAATACTTTTTAAATAATATGATATTTGTAAATCTGGCTTAAAAATAGCCAACACAATATTTTTTAAGAATTTTTTTCAATTTGCATCAATAGTATGTGTTTCTGTATAATTTCAATTTATTTTCATGAAGAGATGATATAAGAAAAATTCATTGTTCCAAGGCAAGTGACCATAGAGTTTATTTATAATCACTTAGAAAACAAAGAGATGAAGGGGATAAAGTTTTGAATTTCTCCTTTTGTTCGAATAATGATTAAACTCAATATCAAAATTATGAACAACGTTATGAAATTAACTTAAATTCTAAAAAGAATTTGAAACAAGTTTAGCATTTGTAATTTTTGAAATTTAAGATATCTTTTCATGACTTAAAAAAAGAGTTTTGCTAAACATTTTTTTTTTTCAAATTTGGTCCCGGATGGGGGATTTATAATAATAAAATCCTTTGGTCCAAACCTAGCGCAACAATAAGTCATTGGTGGATTACCCTACACTCTCTTCCTAACAAAAACGAATTTTAACATTTACTGCGATGAAGTGCTGGTTATAGGTTCTTTGCTTCCATTGTTTCATTTTGTGTGCCGATTGTCTTTTGTGATAGTAGTTAATCGATTCTTCTGAGAAGAGATGCTTTATAAGATATTCTCAGAATGGCAAGCCGCTAATGCCTGTGATTTGGCATCTGGATTGTTGCTAGTCTTTCGTAAAGAAGTGAACTACTTCAAGAGCTCTTTCCCAAGGCATGATTTTGGATATTAGCAACAGAAATAATATGTAATGTCCCGAATAACTGAAGAAAAATTTTTAATAAAAATACGCTTTAAAACTGGGCTACGAATTTACTAAATGGAAACCACTTGTAAAATACAGAGTATCTTGTAGATTGAAATCTCCACATCAGAATAAGAATGTGATATATAAATTTTAAAATTCGTCAGAAAGAGAAAATATTTTATTCAATTTTCGGCGAGCAATTTGCTATCTTTAACAAAATTGAACTATTGAAGTAATTGAAATTATTTATAGGAAGTAATGATTGCACTCCCATGGAAATTTAAATTTTCGTAACTTTTTTGTAATTTTTAATAGCTTTTATTAAAAGTAAAGAGACTCATACACTAAACTAAATTCGTGTCAGTTGTTTTATAACATCCAAAGAAATTTCGAACAATATAAAAATAAATACGTAGAAATATCGGGAAATTTTGAGAAAGCCAGCTAAAAAGTTATAAAGCGAAGTTGTCTGGTAAGACAAACATTAAATAGAAACAAATAACACTGCACACGACGTGGTCTTACACAGCACGGACTCAATCCAAACAGCCTGTATTGCTATGATTATAATAGCTTCCTGTAACAGAAATATGTTGAGCAAATAAATGTTTCATTTCAAATTCCATAATGTGTCACATGAGTTAGATTAAACTAGCAAAAATGAAAATTATTCTTGTAACTTAAAATTTTATTTCAGCGCAAATTTTGAAATAAACAATGCTTTTTAACGCGATGTGATGTGCTAACAACACGATTCATCGCATTTTAACGCGATATTCTATCATTAAAGTTAGCAAAAATAATCATATACGTTTATACCTTATTCATCTCTCTAGGCTTTGTCTTAATTGAGAAAAATGAATGTTAGACAGAATTGATATTATGATTAAACATTTCGATACTAAGCTTTATTGACTGTTGTATATCATATCTTGTATGGCCAACTGGTAATATATTTTATTGCTAATCGTAAGCAAAATCACGGGGAAAATTCGGAAAGAATACATTTATGAACCATCGATCCGATTCATAAAAGTGAAATAAATGAGAGAGAAAAGCTCTTAGGGAATTCATTTGTTTGGTTTTCTCTAGTTTAAATTCAGCTGAATTTCTTTTATCAAAATATAGAGTAATGAGATTATAATATAAATTAAAAATTGAATTTAAGTTAAAAGGCGAAAGAGGTTTTAGATAAACTAACTCCAATTGCAGGACGAAATATATTAAAAGTAACTGTAATAAAATATGAACAGAGTTTGACTACCAGAACGATTATGATTGTCTTAAGGTTAATTGTGCATTCAAACATTAAAATGCTGACATATTCAAATGACTGTCAAATGAATTCGTTTTTTCTTTTACAATTCGATCAGTGTTGGGAAATGTCAAGATGTCTATAACTATATAGGTTCAATTCACAAGTCATAATAAACGCGAAAATTCGTTTAATTATCAAAGCCTTAACTTATTTTATCTGTCATGTTAAATTATCTTATGTTGCATCCTGCTTTAAAGTTGCATGAATATTTTTCCGAAACACAAATCGGAATATTAAACCGTGGTCAAATACAGTTTGTGACATCAAAACCGATGCCTGATTCTCTAAATTACCAGGACAAATCAAAGTGTTGACGTTTGACCCTCGACAGCAGATTTAATATGCGTTCATTCCGTACATAATGTGGTAGCGTAGAGGTATCGTGTTTCTAACCCATTATCTTTCAGCCCTGAATCAGAGACCCTACCTCCTGGTTACCGCAAAATTTTATATAATATATTTATTAATCTATTTCTCTGTTCGAAATTCGATTAAAAATATTACAAATATAACTGTACTATCAAACAAATTAATCATATTTCATTCAGATTTTATTTAGAAGTAAATGTTACAGAGTATTCCATATTTTTACTTTATATATTGCATTTCAAATATTAATAAACACAGAATTACCGTAAGTAGAATTAATTGAATTTTTCTTCAAAGTTTAATTAAAAATAAGCACTCAAAATCGAGAAATATTAATGGTTTTACTATCAAAATAAATACCAACAACACAAAACATGATTCAAAAGTCCTTACACAAACTTTAAATTAGTCAGGCTTACGTTCATATTCTGAATATCTTGCTTCGACATCACTCAGAGATCAAAATGTGACGAAAATGGTTTCTTGCTTTGTGTTTATTAACCACGGCCACTTGAATCTCCCGCCCCGAGAGAGATCGAAGTTCACTCGCTCTAAAATAGAAAAGGAGGGATTAATTTCAATTTTATTTCAAGCGTCGTGTTCGAGTGCATCCACTTTTGTCCCCCTTCCCCCGTCCTATTTCTTTTTAAAAACGGTTCGCAAGATGAGGAAGAGGAAAGGAATGGATTTCATTGAAATTGAACTGGAGACCACTCCTGCAGATCGGAGGGGTTGGAGTGGCAATTCTTAGGGGTTATTTTCACTTATCATGAAAGTTGGCTTAATATTCCGAGTGAAAGATAAATTATCGTTGAAAGGGGTGGCCCCTTCGAGAAATTTTACTTTATGACACGCCCCTGAACCCGAGAAATTTTACTCTAATACATGCCTGACTTCCTTCATATTGTCATCGTAAACTGTTGACTGCCTTTAAAAGTTTCAAACCCTTTGAATGAGTAAACTTAGGAGTACCTCATAAAGCCTTTGTCTGCAACCCATTCGGGACATGAAAACGAAGCATCCGTGGCAATCACGAAATTTACTGAATAAAAATTGCGATATTTTTCCAACAATCGTTTCGGAACAGATTACCTCTCGAAAATAATATTTACACCAATTTAAGACTGCAATAACTCTGACTGCTTATCCCGTGATTTCCGCGGGTATGAAGTGCTGTTTTCTGCTGCATCCTGCAATTTCTGCTAGCTATTGTGTTTTCTTAGTACTATTACAGCGTCAAATCATCTTATACAAATAAAGATTTTCCTGTAACCGTATCTGAACATGTTTGCAAACGCTGCATCTAAGTAACGATTTTAAAAAATCGGCAGTCTGAGGGTGAAGAGTTTTATGTAAAATCTAAAACCTTACAATAGTTCATCGACCAGCAACTAAGAAGAAATTTATAAGAACTGTCACTAGGCTCTTTAAACAGTACTCATTGACAGCACTTTTAGTTTTAGAAGTTTTCTCAGAAACACAATTTTCTGTTCTGAAAACATCCAGGTTTGCTATGGTCGTCACTTGCCTCCATATCGCCAACAATCAGACGACTGTAATAACCATAGTATACTTAAAAATATTGAACGCCTCTCGAAATCTGAGATCCAAATTCCTCTCTCGCGGAACTGTGAAGAACTCAACTAGTATTGGGGATTCATTTGGCTCGAGAAACCAATATCCAATGATAGGCACAGGAACCAGGAAATTCCGGCACCAGATCATATGTCACTGAAACGAGCGGAAAGACGTTTTCACGTCAAAAAGTATTTTTTTTACTGAGTTTTTCCTTTAACTTTGCTCTTAGTGGAGAATAATCTATAATTGTTAGTAGGATGTCTACTGGATTTCAAGAACATATGCACTCCCTGCATTCAAATAAAATTTTTTTCATTTGTAAAATATTTGCCCACTTTTCCACATTTTAAAATTCGGAAATAAATGGAAATTTTAAAAAATGTGATAAAATTACCCTCACCCACCCTCCTACTTGAGGGAAATAGGGTAGTGAGAAACATAGTGCAAAGGAACGTGAAATATTATTGAAGGAACGTGGCAAATTAACGCTAAGATGGATGAAGATACGGCCTGGGATTTTTACTCCATGGAAAAGTGGAGTTGTTTTCCGTCACTAGCAATCAATCTGACCACCGCATTTGTACGGACTGAATGGAATAGAAGAACAAATTTGTCCACCTTCTATGATTTCAATAGAGACAGATTAGTTCAACTGGAGTAGGGAATACTTAAACTTTCACTGGTTTAGCAACTATACCGCAATGTTTATTATTGAATCAGTAATGAATCAAGAATGGGCAGCATTTTGCAAATATCGTACCGTTCCTAATGCATTTCTGCGCCTGTGCGAGCTCTGTTCTAAGACATTACTTCAGGAAGTGTAGTTCTTCCTACTTAGTTTATTAAAAATTGCCCGATGTTAAAATTCGCTATCTGGATGCCTTCCATAAATGGAGAAAAAGATGCTCGATGCATAAATTTTTATATGCAGCTTCATCCTACCAGACGACAATGCTAGAGTATGTAGGGCTCGTATCTTCCATCCTCAGCAATAGAGAATTTAGTTCTTAGAATTTCCAGAAAAATCTGTAGACATAAATACTATTGAGCATGTTTGGGGCGCTCTAGGGATAATTGCAGGTACACTCAATTATCCTCTTCAGACTCTGTCCACAGTTTGAGAAGATCTGCAAGAAGGCTGCATTAAGCGGAGCTCTCGTTTGCTGTCAACCCACTGACTACATAATCGATAGGATCCCACAACATTGCTTTGTTGTATCATACTCCATTATGAAGAAACTTTTTATGTGAGACTTAAGCTCTAATTGGCTGCTTTTAAACATATTATAATTTCTGAAATAAAATAATTGTCTGATTATCGGTTTTCGAGTCACCTCATATCTTATTACATACTGTATACAATTGCCAAGATTTCACACCTATTGCTGTTGTGCCGAGGAATAAAATTGACAAAAAGCGTTTTCAGCTATTGCTCTTTTCCTGATTTAGTATTGATTTGTTGATATAAGCGTCTGCTTCCAACTTATATTTGCACAATGAGATAACAGATGAAGAATCGAAGCTCTCGAAATGAAATCTCGTGACCACACTCCCATTTCATTTGTTACTCAAGTATGCTGGAAGAATTTCAACGTGTTATATTAGAATGAATATAGAATATCCGAGCGTGAATTGCAAGTGTATTATTACCAACACTTTAGTATTTGACAATAATAAATGTAAATTTAAAATTAAGAGTAAGAATATTAGAAGGGTTTAAAAACCTTGATGTTAATATAACTAAACTAAATTAAATCCTGGGCTCTCAACCAGCATTGTTCGGAAACTGCAAGACCACAAGACGCTTTAGTAACAAATTTCTCGTTGGGGTCGGGCTGGCAGTCGGAAGTTTTCCTTTTTTTCCCGAGCGAAACACAAATGTGAACCAGTTCCCTTTACATGTTCTCTAGAATGGCAACTTATCCTCATTTATAGGACCTAAATGAAACTTCTACCTCAGGTTCTAATTGAGAGCTACCTGTCGTTCTGACGATCAGAATCTGTGATACATTGTATTACGAGTTATTTTACGGAGTTATTATTTTCTCAAATTAATAGGATTAAAAATATTTGTAATAACCAATATACTTTTGTTAAAGCTTTAGATAATTTAAAAAATATATGAAAAGATAATGGATATCCTGATTATTTCCCAAAAGTTATTAAATTATTAAAAGTAGTTTTAAGAATTTCTGTTCCTCTGGAGAATAGTTCGAATTTTTCTACATAGATTGAGTTAGGGGCTAGCTTCTTGATGTTATTGGACTTCCCTTGTTTAGAGCGTCTGTTTTGAAAGAGGATGACTTTTTGCTTTTTGGTTTCTGTCTCATTAGTGTTAATGTTGTAAAGGTATCTGTTATGCTTTTTCTTTTTTCCTTTTATCCTATTTTCAGATGTTGGACAAAATTCAGGCCACATAAAGGAATAATTTTTGACTAATGCTCATTCCTTTATTCAGAAAATTTTTGTCCTGTTTTAGCGGTATAATGGCGTGTGGCCTCTGAGGAAGAATCGCCATTTTGGCTCTTTTTCAATTTTCTTTCATTTCGTTTTCATTCTAATTGTATTTTTCGTTCTAATTTGCTTTTTTATGTTTTATTTTAAGGTTTTATTAATGTTTATTTTTTATAATTTTTAACTTAATTTTTGAAGTTCTAATTTTGTTTTTGTGTATTCTATCAAGCAGCTGCATATGCGCCTTTCTGTATCATGCAAAAAGAATTTTAATTAATTTTTAATTCCATTTCTATTAATATTTAATTTAATTTATTTAAATTTTATCAATTGTATTACGAGTCCTTCTCTAGTTAAGCTGAATCAAGTAGGATTATACAGCAACCATGGCTACAGACAAATGGATTAGGCAATAGAAACAAATCATGCAATGGCGCTGAGGCCAAAAGGTCTCACTCTCCCTAAGCAAAGGTTGATTTACAAGAAAACAAAACACAATTGGCAGTATTTTCTTTTGAACAAATGCGGTCTCATGAAGAATCAAATATTCCTATATTACTCTTCTTACATTTTTCAAAGGGCAAAGTTACAATTTCAAAAAAAAAATTCTTTTTCATTAACCTAGAGAATTGTTTCAAAACATAAAATTTATTATGAAAATTTTAGAAAAAAACTTTTGTCTAAATATGATAACAGGAAATTTTAATCTAAATTCCATAAGTGATCAACTATTTCAATTATTCATAGCCATGAAGATTTGAGTAGAAAATTTAAGAAGCTATTTTAGCCACACTAACCTTAAAATTAAAAAGAGAATTTCGTTCATTTATTCGGTCCTTATAATCACTGAAGTGCAAGTTGAACAAAAGGATATTCAAAAGACGCTTAATTAAGAGGGTTAAACATGTCGTTAATTATTAATGGATAATAGCAAAGTAACATATTTTTTTTAATCTCTGAATAAGTTTTTCATATAAAACGCATTGTAATACATGACGACAAAATAACATTCATATTTTTGCAGTTTCGAATGACATTATTAGATGCAGCAGAAGTTTGGATAAGTGGAACCAGCCAGATAATTTATCCAAATATCGGTTCAATATTAAAGTATTTACACACACGGAAACTGCATTTACAAATATTTAAAATTTTTATTGCAAAAATATTACAAAAATATTCAACATGAATCAAAATCTTTATGCACGCATAAGTGTTATTTATGGAATGTACGACATCACAAATAAAATAAGATTTATATGAAGTTGCAAATACTTCACTGATCTTATAACCATAAATTACGTATTTAATAGAACGTAAAGTGAAATTCTTTTTAAAAATCACATTCAGAGAACTTTTACTGTTCCGTTCTTCAATCAGTGAAATGAAGTAAAATAACACAATTAGGATTTTTAACATATCTTTTTCGAAATGACATTTCTTACGCTTTCAAAATATTTCTAAGAAAGTAAAGACGTTGTTCAAAAGTAAAATAAAAATTATTAAAATTTTTACCAAAAGTTTCATAAAAAAAAAACAAGAGTTTTCTCCCAACGCAACCGGGGTTACCAGAATCTAGGCATTAAAGTGTTTCTCTCTGTTAGTGCTAGCGAACTGAACAAAAAAGCTCAAGCGGAAATTCCCCCCCTTCAAAAAAGAATGGTAAAACAACATCTAAAGAAAAGAAGACTATTACGAACTAATAGTGTAAAAATGAAAATGCCTGTTCTGTACATAGTGTAAATATTTCTTTCTTTTTGTTTATTTTGTTTTTCTTTTTTCTTAAATAAAATTCTCGTGTCTTGCCCATCAAACCGTTCAGTGACCGATCTGGTCACGGGTACGGGGGTAAGAGACAGCGTTCTGTTCTGTTAGTACCTCTACTAAGCGCCGCCGAGAGAAGTTGATTCTTTTCTACAGGAGTGAGAGATTCTTCATTGCTGACAATTTATTCTCTCTTATAATCATCCTCTTCAGTTTCTTTAGTAGGTGCACATTCCATTTTTTTATCACCTGTAGTTCCTGTTCTTTGTTGATATCTGCACCACATTTTAGTCTTTCAAGAGCAAAATCAGAAGCTGCAAAAAAAAAAAATCGTTGCTTCTGAAGCAATTACCGATTCAAAGTGGCTTTGTTCATTTCCATGAGTTGATTTCGATTATCCAATTTGTTTAATAGATTCAACTAGATTTTCGGTTTCCGTCATGATCGTAGATGCATTTAACGAAAGGCCCCGTGCAGCATTTTCAATAGAAATATTCGCACATTAGAGGAATCCTTTGTTTTCTGTTCCCAGCCAATTGATTTCTAGATAATCCTAGCAATCGGAATGCTGGCAGCCAAAGTAAAATTTTTTAAATCTCTTCCATTGAGAAATACACTGGATTACAATCTGTGTTCATAATTTTACAGGTTAGGTTTCTAGATCCCTCGAGATCTGGCGCGAAGCATTCGTTCACGAACATTCCCCTCTTCCTCCGAGAAACAATAATACTCTTCATTAGAAGAAGAGAACTGTTACAAAATTCCTGCGGTGCGTGAACGGTGAAAAGAGTTGAACAAGCAGGTTAACGGAGATTGCACATTATTCTTGAATATTCCGGAAAACACGAAGCGCAGGCAAAAGTGAAAACAACACTTGCTTAAAATAACAGCACAATCAGAGAGAGGTTCACTAATAATATCAGCAATTTCAATACCGCTCGGCGTCGAACAGCTTACCGGCTCGCACTGCGGAGAACTCTCCGAAGCAGAGATTCCAGAGACGTTCTCATCCCAAAGACGATAGCCGTCGATCAACTACATCTCCCGTGATCCGAACACGGAGAGATAAAGTCTCCTTTACATGCCAAGAAGTCGCATGGAATCGTCGGCAGAAATCCGTATCCAGGCTCCTAAGAGACATATCTAGAAAATTCTAGTATTTTTGAGACGATACATTTTGTCAACAAAGTCGCCAAAATGGTCGCCAAGGTTAGGGATCAATTGCTTCTTTTCCCCGGCATCTCCATACAAACCCCTGTAGAAGTCTCTTCCCAACAATAAGACTAACATTTCTGGGAAGTAATATTCCCTGTTCCTAACACTGTTGCCCTCTTCAAACACTGACGTTCCGGCAGTCTCACTACATACAACTATGATCGGTTATCCTGTATGGAGCTAGCTGATTAATGTGAGTAACATTTTGGTCGGCGTTGGGCAAACTGTGAACTCTGTAGACAACATCGCTCAGCTTCTTGACAACAGTGTAAGGTCCTTCCCGGTTCTATTCCTGCTTCGGACCTCTTCGTTGCTTGTAGATATACATCCAGACTAGATGACCCTCCTTAAAATGGTGGTCTGTTGCTCTGGAGTCGTAACAAGTCTTCTTCTGTTCCCAGGACAGTTCAATTTGCTCTCTGGCAGACGCCAGACCGCTTATCAAAGGTGCCTCCAAATTATTTGTGTTTTCTTTTGACGAGGAAGCCGTATCCCTCGGTTGATCAAAGAGTATGTCACAGTGTTCTTATTCGGACAGATAGCATCTCCTCTGAAGTTCGTTCAGTCACTGACTTTCCCTGTTGTGTTTTAGGTCCTTTTCAGGTTCTGCAGACTTGGCATTCTCTGGACCATTTTCGAAGTCGGCGCGAAATTGGTCCGCTTAAAATTACTCCCGGGTTCTACGTAAGGTCTTTATAAGTCCAAAATGACCTCCACTTTTGCTGTTAAGAGTCGCTTGCGAAACATCTTGAATTCGGCTCTTCGGGGAATTAATTGCCATCGACATGAGCTTCCATCATCATTCTCCTACTTACGATAAAGGACATTATTCTTAAGATGTAAGTAAGGAATCCGAGAAATTCACTTTCGGAATTGGACCAAGGTTCAAAAGATTCGAACAATGTCTTAAAAGAGGCATTTTTTCACTTCAATTCATGCGCCCGAACTCTAAAAGCGGAACCAAAAAACGAAGTATCAAGACATTCTCATGCTTTGCGTTGGTGGAGGCGTCGGCAAGCAAGAAGCTATATTTTATTTTTTTCTTTGAAAGAAGGCAGAAATGGGATTTATTCATTATTTTCAGTCAGCAGCGAATTCGTTTCTTTAGATTCTTCATTTTCGTTTCGTTGAGCTGCTCTACATATTTTCAAAGAATTGCCATTCGATTATTCAGTAATTGTTCCTATTAATTCATATTTCGTTTCCATTTCTTCTGTTTCATCAATCTGTGGTATTGTATAAACGCTGTCGAAACAGCATGAAAAGATTAGTCGTCAAATGTTTACAATAGACTAATCAGCGATAAGAATAAATTTAAGATTCATATGTCTTGTTTCAGTTTTTTGCTACACTCGTTGTTGTCGATGAAGTATGAATTATATATAGCCTACTATGATAAAAAGCAATTAAATCGATGAATACATTTTGAACGAACTGTTTTATAAATAGCGTGCTAGAGCCTTCTCTCCTGGGATCAGGTTCTACTATGATATCCTTTATTTAACATTCAAATTTAACTCATGTTTTACGTGGTTTTCTGTGAAGTCTTTTGAATTTATCTGAATTTTCAAATCAATTGACGTAGTTCAACGCCATTCACTTATAATCGATAGCATCCCACAACACTGGATTGTTGTATCATACTACATACGTTAGATACTTCGTGTATGTGAAACTTAAACGCTAATTGGCTACTTTTGCACATATTCTAATTTCTGAAAATAAAATCATTGCGTGATTTTTGGTTTTCGTCCTACTTTATATCTTATTACATATTGTATACAATTTCCAAAATTTCACGCCTATTGCCTCCTGTGCCAAGTAATAAAATTGACAAAAACTAATTTTAAATTGAACGTACGTTCGTGATTTCTCCCCGATTTGTAGTTATAAATGTTTATTTCCTACCTATATTTGCACACTGGGATAATAGATGAAGAATCGAAGCTCGCGGAATGAAATCTCTTGTCCTCACTCCCATTTCCTTTGTTGCTCAAATAAATTCAAATAATTTAATCATGCTGTTTCGGTATGAATATCGATGTGAGAGTAATTTACAAGTGCATAACTACCAGCACTTTTGTATTTAAAATTATAAAAATTTAAGGGTACAGTTGAGATTAAAAAAATTAAAAGGGTTTAAAAAACTGGAAGTTAATATAACTGAATTGAATTAAATCCTAGGCACTCAACCAGCATTGTTCGGAGACTGCAAGTTCACAAAACGCTTTAGTAACAAATTTCTCGGTGTGATCTGTCTGGCTGTTGGAAGTTTTCCTGGGATTTTTTTTTCCCTAAAGAAGCACAAATGTGAACCATTTCCACTTGAAAGTTCTACAGGAAGGCTACTTACCCCGATTTATAAAACCTAAATAAAACTTCTACTCCAGGTACTAACTGGATGCTACATTTCACTTTGACTAGCAGAATCTGTGACAAATCCCTCTAGTATGAGTCCTTGTCTAGTTAGGCTGGACCAATTACTATTTGGTAGCAACAATGACTACAGCAATGGATTAGGACATAACAAAATATGCACTTTGGTCTGATGCCAAAGGACTCACTGTCCTAAACAAAGGTTTATTTGCAAATGATAAACACAAATGGCAGATTTTTTGTCTGTAACACATGCGGTCTCATAAAGAATAAAATACTCCTCCGTTACTCATAAAACATTGTTTAAAAGGTCAAACGTAAAATTTCAAAGAATGCAGATTTCATTAATCATTTAACTGCTTCAAAACATAAAACTCTCTAAAATTTAAGAAAAAGACTTATTTAGTTGTAACATCTTAAGGAAATTTTACTCTCTCTTTTCCATTAATGATCAGGTATTTCACTGATTTATGGTCATGAAAATTTAGGTAGAAAATTTAAAAAGCTTTCTATTTCAAACGCACTAAAACCTTAAAATTAACAATAGAATTTAGTTCATTTATCCGTGTCTTTATGACCACTAAAGTGCATACTGAACAAAAAAATGTATTCAAGAGCGCTAAATGTAGAGGTTTAAACATATATCATAACCTATTAATTGATAAAACAATTCAAGTAACAGTTTTCCATCTCTGAATAAGTTTTTAATATATAACGCATTGTAATACAAGACAAAAAATAACATTCATATTTTTACGGTTTCGAATGAAATTATTAGATGCGGTAGAAGGTTGGATAAGTGGAATAAACTAGCTATTTTCTTGATAATTCGGAACAATATTACAGTATTTACACACACCGAAACTGCAGTTACAAATATTAAAAGTCTTTATTGCAACAAATATTATAAAAATATTCTACATGAATCAAAATCTTTAATTCATGCAATAAAAGTGTTATTTACAGAATATACGACATCACAAATAAAATAAGATTTATATGAAGTTGTAAATACTTCATCGATCTGATAACCATAAATTACGCATTTAAAAGAGCGAAAAGTCATGCCTTTAAAAATCATATTCAGAGAACTTTTACTGTTCCATTCTTTAATCAATGAAATAAAGTAAAATAACGCAATTAGGATTTTTAACATATCTTTGGAAATGACATCTTTTAGGTATTCAAAATATTTCTAGGAAAGTATAAACGTTGTTCAAATATACAAAATATGCAATATTTTGAAATATTTTTATAAGAAAGCAAGCTTTCTTTCTCCGACGTTGTAAAAACTAATTTAAACTTTTAAGAGCAGTGCAGATTACAGTAATAAAAACATTACAATTCGTCAAAAAATTAAAATTATATACCTGAATAAAACAACACTCAAATTAAAAAGTTCAATTTTTGTCATTTAGTCAGATAATAAAGATGAAATATAAAAATGAAAATTTCAACATTTTTCATTTGTTTAGCATAGAGGAAATATTACTTTCCGCCATGCTTTTCCTTGCAGTGCTCATTGCGATCACTTTGGTTCGCGAAATCCATACCACACAATTGACACTTGTAAGGCTTCTCTCTTGTGTGGGTCCGGAGATGATCATCAAGATGGGGTTTCTGAGCGAATCTTTTCCTACATATGTGACATACGAAGGGCTTCTCTCCGCTATGTGTCCGGATATGATTCTTAAGATTGCATTTCAGTGTAAATCCCTTGCCACATATGTGACATGCGAAGGGCTTCTCTGCGGTGTGAGTCCGGAGATGGTCATTAAGATGTTGTTTCTGCCTGAATTTCATTTCACACCTATGGCATGCAAAGGGTTTCTCGCCTGTATGCGTTCTTTCGTGCGCATGCAGATGACTTTTTTTACCAAAAACTTTTCCACAAACATCACATGCAAAGCATTTTTCCTTGCCAGTCGTACGAGAATGTGTGCAGATTCCTGAAGGCCCTGCGACAGAAACCACGTCAGCATCAAAACCGAGTGCTACACTATTGGTGGGAATTTCACTAGTTGAGGAATTACCAATCTTAGTGACTTTGGCAGAGATACTTTTGATTTTACTATAATCCTTGCCTTTCTGCTCTTCTGCGTTATTTCCGTCCCATTCTATACACGTTGGTGAAGCTGATATAGAATCTAAATAGCTTTCTTTCCTTCCACGAATAAATTCCGATAGTCTGTTTCCTTTCTTTATACAGGTATTCGTATCGTCTCCGAAGCTCGTATTATTGCGTTTCATCTGTGGTACCGGTCCCAAATTACGCCACCCGGAATCCTGTGAAGAAAGCTGTTCTGATGGATTTGACTGTTTATTATCTGTCCTGCAAAAGTCGCCTCGTGATGTTTCATCTTGTTCAAATAAGAACTTCTTAGGACTCTCTTCGAAAATGCTTTGACGAGCAGTAACATGAGAAACGGAACGTGAAACATCAAGATTGCTTCCGTGACACTGAGTGCTGAAAGGAGATACAGGCGAAGAAGTGACTTGTTCACGTCGGAAAATGTTTTTACTACAGAAATTTCTGTCCTTTCCAGACGAACTATTTAGTTGAATATCATGAGCTTGTGTTTTTGGATTTGAATGCCTAAAGTTATCACTTGTGCAGCCTTGATTTCTTGTTGCTGCTTCTAATCTTACTGCAAGTTTCTCTGATTCATCTAGATCAGATTCGGAATATTCATTATCAGGCTTTCCTTTTAAGAAACAGAAATGACCATCCTTCCTGTGAAATCTTCTGTTGCACCACGAGCACTGAAATTCTTCCATCAGATCTTCTTCGCGACCTCTTGGTTCTTGATAAAATATGCACCAGATATTAAGCAACGAAAATAAAGGTTTAGGTTCAGTAGAAAGAAATGTTTAAAACTTAAGATTGCTGAAAAACAGCTTTCTCTCCAATTGAGGATAGAAATTTGTTAACTAATTCACGAATTTTGGACTACACATGAGAGTAGACTTCACCGCAAAACCCCAAACAAATGAAAATAAAAGATTTTATAATTTTTTTTCAAAATGTTGTGCTGCCACATGCTAATACAATTACGTATAAACTTCTCAGCTGAAACCACTATAACAGATTCTTGTACCAGATAATCATCTATTAAATTCTCATTTACGCACTAGAGCATCTCTCGTCGTAGTTCGCAATAGTATCGATTGCTTCATTAAATGATTCAAATACATTTATGCAAAACCAATACAGATTCACATAATCCATCTTTGAATTTTTTATTAATGTACAAAAAATTATTATTAGTTAAAATAACTTTTGGATTCAGCTAATTGTCACGAAAGTGTGTTTGTTTAAAAATGATTACCACTTAGAAAACGAGTGATATAGAGTGTTAATGAATTTCCGACTCCCTTTCTCAATAGCGGTCAATTCCAGAGGAGGATTCCGTCTCAAAGTAAGGCTGAAGAGCTCTCTATATATGTTTTTTTTACAATGTGATGGGATGAATGATAAATCCTGTCTGAAATGTGCAATCAAAAAACTGATAATGAAACAAATAATTGGTTTCATATGCAAAAGACTCTTCACCTTTTCTAAATTGTATTATAGACATCGTTTTTTTTCTAAATTTCATTTTAGACACTGTTTTTCTCATTTCTTCTTCTTTTTGATAATATCTTATTACAGACACTTCGTTTATGTCGTTTGTGAGTGCATGTTGGATCCTAGTGGAAAATAAGAAAATCCCTTCCATGGCATTGAGGCTTTCTGATCATGCATTTTTGGATGAAACATTGGATGCATTTTGGGATGCGAGTCATATCTAAAAGTGATTGCCGACAATGCAGTCAATTTCCCTTAATTGTCTGCATTCCTTATGATACAAATCACGGTATTACAATATGATTAGTTTATATCGATGAATTTAAAGATTCTTTTTAGTATGAAGGATTTCTGAGCAGGTTTATTTGAATCAATTAATTGAACGGCTGAAAAAATAATAAAATGTGCAGAAATGTACCAACATATCTGAAACATTTTTTTAGAATCCGCTCATGTACATAAATTCACTTCATAAAACTTTTAAAAGATATTCTTCTGTAGAATTATTCCGCATCATGCAATATTAAGAAATGCACTAACAATTTCCGCTGTCATTGAAACATTCTTATAAATGATTTTTTGGATTTTCCGAAACCCTAGTGTTAAGAATAGTTAAGTGTCGTTTTTTAATGACTTTAAGGGATATTCATGCCAAGTTTGAAGGAAACCGAACAAAGCGTTAACTTGTATCAAATAAGGGCTTATCCGGGTGGCGGAGTCCCGAGTTCGGGACCGACGATGAGAGGTATCGACACCTTGTCCTACTAAGCACCCTCTGGGTACGCTGAACTGGCTCTTTATATAACTATACTAAATACCACGGTGACCTAATGGCATAGGTCTCGGCTTTGGGGATGGAGGATTCCGGGTTAGAAACACGATTCCACCGAAGATCGGCCGTGCAATTGGACCCATTGCACTTTTGAAAGGAGCGCCCACATTATAGGGATGTAAGCGACCTTTAGTTCTTGTTTTGGGTCCTTTTCGGGTTCCGCAAGCGTGGCATTCTCTGCAGCGTTTTTCGACGTCGGCGCGAAGTCTATCCCAATAGAATCGCTTACGGGCTCCGAACTTCTTCTCTGCATTCGTGCTGTGTTTGCAGCTCTCTTTGCAGGGTATTCGAGGGAGCGCATCTGCATTTCCGTGAGAGGTTCCCTTGCGATGCTGGATTTCGAAGTCATATTCTTACAGTCTTTGGATCCAGCGAGCTATCTGACCTTCAGGTTCCCTAAAATTCAAAAGCCATCTAAGGGAAACATGATCAGTTCAGAGAAGAAATTTCCGTCCATAAAGGTAGTGATGGAAATGCTCTACAGATTTCGCAATGGCTAGTAATTATTTTGTGTGACACAATTTCTTTCTGGCGTACCGAAGCTCTAGCTGAAGTAAGCGATGACACACTCTTCGTTTCCAATCTTCTGAGAAAGCACGGCTCCTAATCCTTCATTACTAGCATCCGTATCCAAGATAAATTCCTTGTCAGTCCGGGGAGAGGTCAAGACAGGGGAAGTTATCAAACCCTGCTTTAGACTATTGAAAGATTTCTCGCATTCTTCGGTCAAATTAAAGTTTTATCTAGCTTCAGTTAATTTATGTAGGGGTCTTGCTATTGCACAGAAATTCCTTACAAAACGACGGTAATAGGTGCAAAGTCCAAGGAAACTTCGGAGATCGTGTACTATCTCTGGACGAGGCCAATCAACTACTTCCTTAGTCTTTTCTGGGTCAGTTTTAACTCCGTCTGATGAAATTATATGTCCGAGATAAGAAACCTCTTTTCGGAAGAATTTGCGTTTCTTTGGACTTAGCTTGAGGTTAGCTTTCTGCAGTCTCTGGAATACTTTACGAATATTATTAAGATGTTCTTGAAATGTTCGTCCTACTATAATAATGTCATCAAGATAAACTAAGCAGGCTTCAGACGTAAGTCCACGCAATACTGTCTCCATTAATCGTTCGAATGTGGCAGGGGCGTTACAAAGTCCGAAAGGCATTACTTTAAATTGCCAGAGTCCTTGTCCGGTGGTGAAGGCTGTCTTTTCTTTATCTTCAGGTTGGATCTCGACTTGCCAGTATCCACTTTTCAAGTCTAATGTCGAGAACCATTGGCTTCCGTTCAAAGCATCCAGAGTGTCGTCTATCCGTGGTAGAGGATAACTATACTTTATCGTAATCTCGTTTAACTTCCTGTAGTCAACACAGAAACGTGTCGACCCATCTTTCTTCTTAACAAGAACAATAGGCGAAGCCCAAGGTCCAGACGATTCTTCTATTATTCCGTTATACATCATCTCTTTAACTAAACGCTCCGTTTCCTCTTTCTTTGCAAGAGGCAACCGTCTTGGATATTGCTTGATTGGTGGATGATTACCTGTATTAATTCTGTGCTGAGTCATATTGCAGCGGCCGACATCAGAGTCACTAGTAGAAAACAAGTTCTGAAATTCTTGTAGCAATTCCTTCACTGTTGTTCGTTGTTCTTCATTAAGCCCTTCAAGATTCTTCAAGATTAACGGGAGACGTAGTGATTTGGAAAACTCTTGAGAACGAGCAACGATATCCACCGCTGGCTCACACGTCTCAATAATAGCTCCTTTGTCGACGGTCTAGGGTTTATTGTCCAGATTCAGAACTCGAACGGGGATATCTTCCCTTTTTAAATCAACGAGTGTGGCCACCACAAGGACACCTTTCTGGGAAACTTGGATAGGAAAGTCGATTACGGCGTATCTGAATTTTCCAGAAACTTCTGGGACTCCCTGGATAAGACATTCCGATCTTGCTGGTATAATAGTTTTCTCTTTAGCCAATACAGAGTATAACTTTGAATGCTCTGCACTGGCTGAAAGCAAGGGAATTTCCTCTTCTCCTGTTCGAATCTCGTTCTTCTCCAGGTCTACCGAGAAGTTAAATTTTTGTAGAAAATCCAGGCCGAGAATACAGGGATCGGTGATGTCAGCTACGTAGATTCTGTGTTGAAATTTTCTGGATCCACATTCACATAATTGCTGCATCCAGTTTCCCGTGTATCTCCGCCCTTTCACCAGTAGCGGTCTTTAAAGAAATGTTAGAGGCCATGTAAATAAAATTCTTCAATTTCTGGCCAAGTCTGTTCTTACGAGAGTGATATTGGCACCGTCTCCAACTGAGGATAAAGTTTTTGTTAACTAATCTTCGAACAGCACATGAGTCGACCTCACCGCCACTATTTACCTAGTACAACACCAATTTCCAATGTGAAATTGAACGTTGAATAGTAGAAAAGCCAAAAATTTCACTTTTAAAATGTTAGCTAGCCTTGAATCAAAGCAGGGCACAAAAGTAGCGAAAGAGAAGTATGCGAAGGAAGGCAACTTTGACGTCAAAATGTACTCGGCCAATGAGAGTGCGTTTCGGATTGCTTCATCAGTCCTGCTATTTCTGTGCATCGTTCGGTCTCAATATTTAAATAAATAAATTTTTTTGTAAAATTTCACTTGCATATTTGAAATTAGAATTATTTTTTTTACAAATACGGATGACTTTCATGTGTTTTTAAAAAATGCTGATGTTACCCATTTGAACTGAAAATATTTCTGGTTAGAAGCAATATTTTCATTTTGACTAATTTAATCTAGCTCATGAGACACGAGCTGGAAATCCAAGTGAAATGTTTTTTGTCATCATATTTAAGTTACAGGAAAATATATTAAAATCAAAGCTATACACACTGTTTGGTATGAATCCGTGCTGCATAAAATCACATCGCGAGCTGTGCTATTTTTAATTAATGCTGTTTTACTAGATTATTTTGCTTTATAAATTTTTGGCTGACTTCCTAAAAATTCCACATATTTCTATTAATTTATTTGGATATTTCTCGAAATTTCTTTGGAAACTATAAAACGACTCTCGCGAATTCAGTTTTGTGTGTACGTCACTTTTATTAAAAGCTAATACAAAATTATTAAAATGTTATAACTATTTAAAGTTCCTATAAATAATTTCAGTGCGATTTTTAATATTTCTTAACTCTAATAGTTCATTTTTTCTTATTTTGTTAAAGAACGCAAATAGCTCCTCTAAAATTTAATAAAATATTTTCTCTTTCCGGCGAATCAAAATTAAGAAAGCGCATTCTGATTGTGTTATAGATGTGTAGATTTCGTTCTATACGGTACTAAGCTAAGAGAGCTTGTTAAAGTCTGTATATACTCTTGACAACTCTATGTAGCCTTCTTAGGTCACTAAATCTAATACATTTTTTGTATCAGTTACAGAAAATGCAAACAATAAATGTAATTATATTAAAAACTGGTTTTGTCATTCTTACGTGCGGAGCAATATGATTTCCCTCCTAAAAGCGATAATTAATACCTCGCATACCCCAGGCGGCGCTGCAATCGTTTATCGAACTGTTTATGTACCTTATTTCTTTGTCAGATTAGTGAAAACTGCTGCTTAATTTGTTTTCATTTTTCAGCTCCCTTCAGTAGAAGGTTACTGTTTCACGAGGATTGCAAAATTAAATACAAATTTAATTTTTAAACAGAAATTATTAAAGAATTTAGGCTGTTTTAGAAACTGGTGTGAAAGTGTATGTTTTTTTGTGTGTACAGGGTGTCCATAATTAAACGACTTTATTTTAAAGTTGTTTACAGACGTAAATATTTTTCTGAAAACTGTGAAATTTTGTGGTGGACATAATGAAGGAATGGAGATTCTTATGAGAAAAAATTACTTCCGCATTTTGCCGCTAGTAGGCGCTTTTTGTTGAATTGCACGTTTAGAATACATTTACGATAGTTAACAAATTTTATTACAGAAAACAATGTTCCAAATGACTGCCATCATATTCAGCTACCAGCTGGAATCGTAATTTATTAGGATTAAGATTTCATTATCTTTTTAACTGCCATCTGGAATCGTAATTTACTGGGAATAACATTTGATGATCTTTTTAACAGTTATGATAGTAACAACATAAAATTTATGACTGTAAATACAAAAATGGTAATATATTACATAATACCATATTGCAGTAAATTTCATATAATTGATAATTGTTTTATAGTTTGAAATTCATATTTCAATATTGATAATGTAATGTATATCATTCAATATTCGTCAAAAATAAGTTTTAGTGATGTTGAATGTTATGTAATTCATTATTGTAATTTAGAAATTTGTCATGAACAGTCGTTCATAGCGGGTCGGTATGTTGTGATATACGAGCTGCTGTAGGTGGCGCTGCATTACAGAATATATGCAGTTAAGTTTTTTAAAAGATATTATTAAAAACATTTTATATTATTAAAAGATATATCTGTCTCTGAATTACTCCTCATCATGCAATATTTAAAAAAACACTAATCATTTCCACTGTCATTGAAACATATTTCCAAATGATTTTTGGATTTTCCTTAAAAAATTTCTTGAAAACTTCGTAGGGTTTTAAAAAACTAAAAAAATCTAAGATCTGAAATTCATAGCATTCGTTATTGATTTGTTCAATTTTTTGAACAAGAATCCCAGAAATCTCTGCTTTTATCATTATTCACAAAATTACAATTCAATGCCTGCTTTTATTAATATTAACAAAATTACCCTCGTTATTATTATTCACTAACAGCAAAATGACTCAAATGCTTTAATGCGTTCGAACATTCCATTAACTCGTGAAACACTGAGACCTTTAAAACAGTCACCATCTTGAAACGGAATAAGAAAATTAAATTTGTTTTACACACGTCCTTTTCAAAGACTTCAAGAAATATTCTTGGCAAGTTTGAATGGAAATCGAACATAGCGTTGTAATAGTCGCAAACTGTTAATCTCTATCAAATAATAGCATGTCCGGGTGGTGGAGTCTCGACTTCGGGACCGGCGATTAGAAGGATCGAGACCTGGTCCTACTAAGTACCCCTTGGATACGATGAACTGACACTCTATATAACTATAGTAAGGACAACGGTGGCCTAGTGGCAATGTTTCGGCTTTGACGTTGGAATATTCCGGATCGATACCGATTCCACCAAACATCCGCCGTGCATGTGGGCCTGGTTCATCCCCATTCTCATGTAGGGGGGGGGCAACTGTCCTCGCGCTGGTGTGGTGCGGAAGCTTAGGAGGGGGTGCAAGTTCAGGCGTTGTCCTCGTCATCTGGCAGCAGTTCAAAGTTTCGACGTCCATCACAGAATAGCTCTCGTGTTGCTTCAAAGCGGGAAATTAATATAACCAATATTATTTATAAGGGCAAATAATGTTGAAACAACTGAGATTATTTGGTATTTGGGAATACCAGGATAGGTTTCGATGCCATCATCTGATCGATGCTGAAGTTGTAGCCTTCATTCACGACCAATCCAAGCAACACAAATTCATCCATTACCACTCACTCCGATCCCCGACCTCAACATCTTCGATATCCTCTTTCAATCTCGTTTCCTATGTCCCCCCATACATATACTGTCGCTGGTACTGTCGCCCCGCAGTACAAATTTAGTGGATTTCCAGGCTTTTTAAGTTGGACCATCCAGAGTAGTGAAACCCATTCCATTCGGCCCGAAGACCGGTTTATTTTCCATCCATTCAAGTCGATCGAATCAGTTCCTCAACCAAACCACTGGACCAATTTCGACATTTTTATTTTATATGAAAGCTTAGGACGTCTAGATACGTCATCAATGGTCACCTGCTGCCCACCACCCTCCCTTTTCGAGTCCCTCAGCCCTCTACAAGCGACAATTCACCGAGTTACGAGCACTGCTACAGGTTGTTGATGTTATGGGAAAACAGATGTTTGTAGAAGGCGGCTAGTTTTACCTAAACTAGACCTTAATATATAATTGAAGATCATTTTCAAAAGTTGAAAAGACTATTTAGTTTCTATCAGGATGTCTTAATTTTCGAAAAGAAAATATATCAAGAATTCTGTAGAATCTAATTGAACTTTATGGGATATTATTAAAACCGAGCTTAGACTCAAATAGAAACAACGAAATTATTTTTATGATCCTGACATGCGAAGCCATGTTTGTTACATTTGTAACCTATTATTGAATTTGTGCATTAATATATAATTAAAAAATGGCAGTCTTTTAATTTCCCGCTATTATTATTATTTTTGAGGAATTCACACACATTTTCCCCATTCTTTTAAGTTTCACTTCACAGTATTTGACAAAATGCATTTGGAAATATTTTTGCATCATTCCAGGCAGAAATAAGCATTAACCCCTACTCAAACAATGGCATCAAATCCTTATTTAAGTCAACGCAACAATTAACTTTAAATACAAAAATCACTTGGATTCTCTTAAATGTCTCAAGTATTCGTTACCATCTTAAATAGATTGAAATAATAAAAGATATCCCAAGTGGGTGCTGGCATCCAATTAAGAGGTTAAATAAAATCACATGCCAAGGGATTAAGAAATAAGCATTGATAAGAAATCGCATCTGATTAGCAGAAGCCGATACGCGTTTTGTGGTTTCCTTCTATTAGTTTTTCTTGAATATTTCGAAACATATTCAGTTTTCACACTAAATTTGAATTGATAAATTAAAGAGCGTAAAATTCCCGACAAATACATGCTTTTATTTTTCTACAATTTTAAATATTTTTCAGATAAAGAATCTAAAATGGGAGATTTTCAATGATTTACGGCCACCTATACCACTGTAACGGTGCGTTTTCTATCTAAAGGGGAAAAAAGCCTTTTTGAAATGCGCTTTCTCATTTTTAGAAAAACGTATTTGCAACATTATTACGGTTTATTTTTTATTAATTTTTCAAATATGTCCCACAGTTCTCGGTCACCCCGTATTTCATTCGAAGAAAACCTCCGTTACAAAATGCACCCGTTTCTAAAAAATGGAAAAAACCTTGCAAGCGATTTCAATTTACAATTTAAACCCTAATTATTTGTCACAGAATTTCAGAGTGACAATTCAGTACTTGGCCCTTTGTTAAGAAATTAATATATTTCATATTCAATGCACTAAAACTCTACTCACTTTGGAAATATTCTTTTATTCCATTTTTAAAAAATAAAAACAGACATTTAGAGAAACAACTGTAGAAATTTTATTAGTGTTAATTGTCAACAAATTTTGGAGTCGCTGTTATTCTTTTTTTTTCAATTTAAAATAATAGTAAGAAATAGAGAAGAGGTTTATATATAATTTCTGTGCCGGCAAAATAATGTTCTGCAACATCAAACAATATCATTTCTTAGCCATTAATTAGCCAGCCTCACACTTACAGGCACGTTCCGAATTAGCTAAGAGACTATAAAGGAATTGGGAACACGTGTGTGCGGCTTCTGATCAGAGCAACGAATTCATTCGAAGAAAAAATATTGGAAATGATGAGAAACGATCGTATATTTACCTCAGAAAGAATTTAACTGCCTTCTCCCAGTTGCCTCAAAATACTGTTTTTTTCTTCTTTTTTTTTGTTAATTTTTCAGCAAAATATCTTCTATTTCGCAAACATCGCATATAAAATGTAATACCTATTTACAGGCTTCAATATGGAGTAATTTCGAATCACTCTCTTTCCAGTTTTGACTAGTAAGGTTGGGAAATGATTCTTTATAGAAACAAAATTGAAGGAATATTACGACAGACTATAAGAAAATATATAAAACTTAGAAACACTTATAAAAAGTAGCATTTCAATTTTGTGATATAAAATAGACCTGCGAATAGTTTAATCAACATTTTTTCCGTATCAGGGATTCTCTTTAAGAATCAATCACGATAAAAAATAATTTTGTTAGTGAAACAAATCGTTTTAATCTGAAATGGATGTTAATATGGAATCTGCACCCGAGAAGTTTTAACAAATATGATTTTGTAAAAGTATTTGGATAATCGTTTTCAGTTAATTTCTCAGTTCATTTCAGCACTTCTACAACCCAACTGCCATTTTCCGAAAAACTTAAATATTACCTTCATTGTAAGTTTCTTTAAAATATAAAAGCTCATGAATCCGAATTTTAGAAAAGCTTATTTAGACATGATGAGAAAACGTAACTGTTTATTAACAGAATATAAAATAAAATTATTTCATTGCTTTAAGTCCACGAAGATTTCGGAGAAAACTTCATTCAAGAACTGATTATTTTAATTCACTAAAGCAAAATTTCATATGTTTTAACCTTCCAGCGGATGAGTGTATGCAGGAGATACACATATCGTGCATCGTATTACCTATTTATATTGGTATATGAAAAATTGAAAAGTCTGATTATTCTTAAAGTATTATGTAATGCTGCATTACCTTTTTAAAAAGGATTAAAAATTAAGATTATAAACTTTGTAGCGTTTGTGATATTTCAAATTTTCAAAAATTTAGTAGATTTCTTGCAGATTATAATATTGGATCTTAAATTTGTTGCGCACATAAGCACGTTCATTACGCATATTTAATTTAATATGCACATTCTCCAGTCATACGTTGAAAAAAATTGAAATATTCAAACAAGCAACTTAATTTTCTTCAATAAAAATAATGCAATTGAAGCCTGTGGAGAAAATTACAATAGTGAAAGAAAGAAAGTTTGGTTTTCTGGTAATCATCCCTTTTTCGAGTCTTTTCGTTTAAAATTTGCAGTTATGTTATGAGGTCCAGAAAATATGCCTAGCGTTGCTTCAAAACGAGACGTTAATATAACTACACTAAACTAACTTCGGAGTTACGAATTGCTGCCAGATAAAGAAAACGGTATTGGATCTTATATGTAAACTTTTAATCTTGCAGCAACACAAGCCTGAAGAAGTCTCAGATCCCGACGATAGATGCAGCCCACACAAATATTATTTTACATTGTGAATATTTTAATGAAAAAAACTGGCTGAATACTCAGATTTTCTCGGAATACAAATATTTAATACGCCCTCTACTCCATTTCTTTTTCTCCAAATATATAGACAATCGGTGAAACAAAAATTCATCTCCAAAATGAATCTTTTTGTTCCAACCTACTAACTTACGACTTAAAAAACAATAATAGATTATGAGAAAGTAATGAAATTGGGTAACCAACTTTCTTTAATGAGGCTTAAAAATAATATCTAAAGAGAAAGAATTAACATAAAGCATCAAAAGATAAAAAAAGAGTCATAAAGATAATAAGAGTCAAAAACTAATAAATTAAAAAAATGGAAGTATAACTTATCTTTATGGATAATACGGACAGTATAAACAGAACTAAATAAAATAAATATCAAAGGCAAAAAAGAAAAAGACAAAAGAGAGAACGAAGAAAAAGAGAAAAAATGCAAAAGCCGATGAATTATAACAACCGAAGTATAACTTTTCTTTATTTATAAAAAGGAAATTCGTGAAAATAGACAAAAAATAAAAACGTGGTAAAAAAACAGAAGAATTTAACACTTAAAATTAAATAGATACAAGTATAAAAAGAAATTTTTCAAAGCTTCTATTGGAGAAAAGCTGACATGAATCTACTTAATGAAATTTACGTTTTAGATGGAATATTACATGCAACGAAATAGGCTATTTCTTTGTTTGCGGAAGCTTTTCCATGAGAATCAAAGCAAATGAGAGAAACAGCTCTAGTCTGACGTTAATATAAAATCTGAGATAAATACTTATAACTAGAGAATCTGGCTCTTTCTATTTTATGACGTACGAATGTGATGCGCGTATCTTATGTCATTGCAACATTGATAAAAGGCATTAGAAGCTGGTCTTCCGTTTAGCTTTTATTTCATACACTCTACCAGGAGAGAACCTAAAGTGAAGACAGCCAATGGATGAGAAGGGTTTCTCGAAAGGCCAGATATTTTATCCTTCATATAGAAAATACGACTGTCCCGCTCAAAAAGAAAATGATCCTGGATACTCACAATCGGACTTAGAAGCAATCCAGAAAATCAAGGAAAAATTAATGAAAGAAAGTTCTCAGGATGCCCTTGAGGAAACATATGAAAGGGATCCTGATACTTGGTCAGCAGAAGGTATCCCGGTTGACGTACCCTCCCTCATTCTACAGAATGATAACTATTTCGATGTCTCCGGTGAATCTTCCGTTTCAGCAATTGATTATGAAATGCTGAAAGAAACGGACCTCGGAACGTCCAAAATAAGAGATTGCAGAGTTACGCAAAATACATCTGAAAATATGTCTCAATCTTTGTACTATAAGCCCAGCCACCAAGTCAGCGTAAACCATACTTTGAATTCCGTTAGTGCTTCGGATTCTGTTGCGGGACCTTCCGGGATCTCCTATAAGCGTTCAAGAAGTTCAGTTTGTGGAAAGGAATTCGCTGAGAATGAGGACCTTCGAATACACTCAACTTCCATTAGTGCTTCGGATTTTGTTGCGGGACCTTCCGAAATCTCCTCTAAGCACTCAAGAAGTTCAGTTTGTGGAAGGGAATTCTCTGAGAATGAGGACCCTCAAATATACTCACTGTCTCACACCGTAGAAAAACCGTTTCATTGCAAATCTTGTGAAAAGAGATACGCCTCGAAAAGAGGTTTGGATCTTCACCTTCAAATTTACACGACCAAGAAACCATATGTTTGTGGAGAATGTAGAGTTGAATTTGCACTGCTGTGTGGTCTTGATAAACATCTTTTATCGCACTCGGGAGTTTATCATCTTCAGTGCGATTTATGTGAACATTGGTTCCTCAATTTAAGAGCACTAATGACTCATCGACATTCTCATTTGGCTGAAGATGAATAAATTCACCGAGGTTGGGAAGAATTATTTTGACGAAAGCGGTTTAATTATGTACGAGAAGTACCGATCATAGAGTTTTGATCGTACGAACACTTTTCAAATTGGGTGTGAAAGTTGCTTCAGGTTTTGAAGCTATTTTAAAACAATTATTTTTAAAACTTTTTGCTTTTCTTGTATTTTATGTTTTAATTATTTTTTTTAAATTACGCGTATAAATGGTTGATTTTACAAAATGCATCTTATTGATAATTAAAAATTCGCATTTTCACTTCGGCTTTTAAATGATTTTGAATTAGTCGAAGTTTGGAAGTTCCTGATTGAATAGATTTTTTTATAAATGGGATTGACATTGTTTTGAATTTGAATTTTTTTGACAAAATTTTTTAAAATTATTTAAAGACGGAAATACTTCTATTTTTCTATTAAAGAAATAAATTTGTGCATTTAATAGCGGTACTTGGGTAGTGAATCTCGAGACAGTAAATCATATGAATAAATATAATTTTTTTTAGTGTTATTTCAAAGCTGGTAGAATATTTTATGAACTAAGGAATATATTTTCTTTAAAAAAGAAAATGAATTGAAATATTGAATATATTTTATATTATTAACAGTTTTGAACAAGTGCGGCATATCGATTAAATTAAGAAATGGCTATTTTCTGACTAGTTATTGTTATTTTAGTCCTAAGTTTCTTTAATGAAAAAAAGTTTGTGGGATAACTCTCTAAGATCTTTTATAGAAATTATAACTCCAATATGAAGATATAGCATATTTTAAAGAAATATTTCAATTTTACCTAACCATAAAGCACGTGTTGCGATTTATTGATTTTGTGCAATATTTTCTGAAATGTTAAAAGCAATAAATGATATTTGGTATTAGTTTTTGGTGTTTCTTGTTACATTATCCTTTTTCGAATCTTCGTTTCATAATTTTGAAATTCTAAATTATACTATTATGCATGTTCCTATATAATAAAAAATAACCTTCAAAATGAGAATTTCCTCAATTCCCTCAAATATAAATATTTGAAATTTCCAAAAAGAAGAATAAAAATAAATATATTTCCAATCTTAACATTTATACCATAATATAAATTTTATCCTCCTGTAATAGGTTCCGTGTGTTATGTTTTAGACATTTTTTGTAAGCTTCATAGTCTTTATCTCCGCATTTAAATGTGATTTTTTAAATTAAAGAATTTAGAAAACTGAACATTTTAAATAAATGTGACACTAATGGAGGCGTTTCTCTAAATTGTTTTAGAACCGTGTGTTCACCGGTTCTTTTTGAAAGGAGTTAGAAGGTTTAAGAAAAATCTTGGAAATTTTCTTTCTCGCCCAATAACATTTTTCAAGGTTGGATATCATATAAAATACTACCATACCCATACAGTATTCAGTTATCGCATCGTTCTAGCAATTTTCTGTATTGAATTTGAAGTTTGCACTTGTTTGGGATCTATAGCGGCAAAGGCTGTCATCCCCTAGTATCCGAAAGTCACAGTAGATATCGAAGAGTTTCAGCAACTGAAGAAAAACCTGAAGATGGCGCTTAGAAGAGCAAATCGTATGAAGAAAAACTTTGTATGAGGAAAAAATTTGAATACTCGGATTGAGTTTCAAGCAGAAGATCCTTCTGTGGGGCAAATACTTCTTGCAGATTAAAGGAATATGTTCGATGGTGTTTTCTTGATTGCACACGGAGCAAAAAGTGTTGTTGTGAAGTCCAATTCTGTGCAAAAGAGCTGGGGTGATGATCATTCGGGTTAAAATGCGAGTAACGATGATGTCCTCGCGTATATTTTTCAACCAATGTGCAAGGGATAAGATGGAGGAAAGATTTCTCAGGATTTCTAGATATTTGCTATTTAGAAAGTTTTCAATCTTTTTTTAATAGAAAAATTACTATAGTATGAAAAAATATCTTCCAAATTTAAATTGAATTGGTAATAATTTGTCAGGAACTCTTTCAAATTGTTTCCATTATTTTTACAAAAATACATTTTATTACGTTGTTATCGGAATATTAATAAACTTCTAAGCATTTAATGAGTTATTGTTTTTGATTATTGCCATATTAGCATAAAACAGTATGGATTTTCACATTGCTTAAAACCCAAGAATATATGATTTTATTAACCCTCAAGTGGGCGCGCGTGTGCAGGAGATACTTTACACCACAGTATACC
>BGPR01003097.1:71681-149615 GCA_013235015.1 Araneus ventricosus | reverse complement strand
AGAATGATCGACATATTTCTTTTGTCATTATATCAATTTAATATTCAAACTAAATAATAAATGCATACAATGCTTTGATCTTAATTAGAATACCAACAGAATTTACAAAAAAATGCAGCAAAATAATTTCCCAGAGCATGCATAAATTTTGAATAAATTGATAACATTACAATAATCAGAAGTAAATGTCTTTGGTGAGGATAAGGAGAAAATAATAGGAGTATAAGGAATATAATTTTCTTTGCCAAACAAATGCAGGAACACATCTAGAATTTTCCAATGACATCCATACATATAAATAAATTTTTTTGCATCTTTTCATTGTACCAGATGCTTCATCAAATACTCTTAATATATCAATAAACTCAAATAAACATTCAAAAGCATTAAATATGTGTAATATATTTTGAAATATAAACAACCCTTAGAAATGTCACAAGGAGCATATACATAATCAGCGACTCAAAAGAATAATAAAAATTGTGCATTTTATGAGAATGCAGTAAAAAATGTGTCTTCCATCTTAATAATGTTGTTTTTATAATGTTAATAGCTATCTCTTGTAAATTTCTTTGTTATCTCATCAAATATGCCATAAAATTTTTACATAATATATATATTTTTTTTGTTAAACCACATAAAGCACCAGATAAAGAAGGAAAAAAGAAAAAAAAACCTAGAAACTAAAAATTACCTGCCACTGTATGTTTAAGTTAATGTGAATGCTTACTGATTTGGTATATTTATATATGAGTTAAATTATAATACACCAAATTTACTGATAAAAGCTTTGAAGAATGTTCCAAAGCATCTTTGAAACTAGGGTTTATTCCAACAAATATTTAAAGTTTAACAAAAAAAAAGGGAATTCCTTAATATTTGATAATTTAGTGCATACTTTGGAATGTACTATAAAAATACACACTTCTACAGCTTCCAAAACCTAGTAACCATTTGTTCTTAGCATTTATATTTTTTGTAGATCACAGATGACTCGATTCATTTTCTATTAATTTCAAAAGTTTTAAATTCTAAGGGCATCAAATTTTTTTACATCAAATTATTTATAAAAATTATATTAGATTTTTTTTGTCATTTAATTTTGAATGGTTTTCTTAAGAATGACTGACAGATTAAATAAAAAAGCAGTTAAGAGGAAGAAGTGTCAATTTTTCAAATTTAAAATACATATGGTGAATCATAATATGATTTAGTCTTTAAAATCATCTCATATTTAGTTAAATTATTAGTTCCTTAGTTATAAGTGATGGAAAATAACAATTTTAAGTAGCAGATTTTTTTTATATATATAACAGAATATTATTTGGCTACTACCAGAATTTTTAAACCACCAATTAGATTCTACCATCGCGGACCCTAGAATGTTCTATGAGTATGCTAAGATAATAAGAATTAATTTAATATATAAAGTTCAAACTTTTCAACAAATATATTAATGCAAGTTTGGAGTGCAATTATGTGAATTTCAGAGATAAAAAGTTTAAATAATGTTCGTTCTTGAAAATGAAGCTAAAGCTATAAACTAGTAAAAAATGGCTGACCATGACTGAATCAAGTCAGTTGGGAACTGGAAGAGTTCATTTTAGTAATTAAGCTGTGTAGTTAATAACCCTGAAATACAAAATAAGAACAACAGAAAAAAGTAATAAAAAGTCAGATATCTTTAAAGAAATTTCTCTTTAAAGAAGTTTTCGATTTTCACATACACAAGAACATAAATTGGATACTTGGTAGATTTTAAAACAAGAACCAAACTACATAAAATCTGTAAAAAAACATTTCTGCATATATCTAGTACTGTATGATTTAAACATTGTAATATAATATGTAGGTACACAGCAACAAATTTAATTTTATTACAGTTTTCATTCAAGAGGGATGCTTACGTTTAACTTGCAGTACATTTATATTTCTTCAGTCATGGTTTTGGTTAATTTTTCAATAAAGTTGCTGTATATTGTATATATATAAAAACTGTATTGAAACCCTTATACAAATTTATTGAACAACTGTATTGTTTATATAATAAATATTAACCAATATTTATTATTGTTTCACTTCAACTTTTTGTATTAAAACCTTTACAAATTTATTGAACAAATGCATTGCTTATGTAATATACAGAGCCTGTCAAAAAATGAAACACACTTTAGCTTAAGAAAATTCTTTATTGTGAGTTAGTTCTGAAATTAATTATAGAATAGATGTAAACAAACATATCATAGGTTTACTACAATCTTCCTGCACATGTGAAAGTACTCAAAGTTGTGGCCATTAACTTCAGAGATACTCTCAATTATAACATGGGACATCATATATCTCATGTTAGTCACGAGAGTACCAACATTATTTGACACCTTACTATATATAGTAATGATTATAAAACTGAACTTTGAAATAGTATGCTGATGCCATCTGCTAAAGTATATATATTTTTTTGAGACTCTGTATATTAGCCAATATCTATACCCCCCATGATTATTAATCTTGATTACATATTTTTAAATTTGGAGGAATACCACAAACTAATAATTGCAGCATCTTACAGTTCTGAGCCACACATCTAATATAAAAAATTCATATACAAATTTTCTGAGATATGAAAATGACGTCACTTATGCATGTTATAGAAATAATCTAATACCATTCATATGAAAAAAGTAACACATTTTCTTGTGTTAGGGGATCGTCTTTTAAGCAAAAGTGGTATGAAAAAGTCTACTATATAAATAAATTAATTGCACAATTCAATTGCAGTTTTTCTTATAGAACTAAAAATACATGAGATTTTCCAATTTGTTTATGATATATAAGCTGCAATTTTTTTAAACGTAATAAGAATAGTAAACCAGTCCTATAGCACTTGTACTAAACCATACAGCACACAGCCACCATGTCATGAATCCCAAGATACCACGGTACAGAACTGGAGTGAATACCTTCTTCAAACTTATCAGAGTCAATGAAAATTGCTGACTAGATTCCAATATATCACTACTGATGGGTAAAGGTGATACTTTTGCAGTGGCATTTGCAATCTCTGTTGATTGTGATGCAAGGATGTAGCTGCTCCATTTATAATCCCCTAAAAGACATTAGTGAAATTAAGAGATGAAATAAAGATATTAGAGAAATTAAAAGACAAAAGAATTTTTTTTAAATGCATGGAGAAAATACAAGACAAAAAGAAAATTTTTCAAGAAAAGAATGAAAAATAGAAGTTCTAACCTATATCTCAATTTAAAGATGCAAAAATATTTCATGTATTTATCTTCCCAAACCTTACATTGAGCAGAATATCAAAGTGATATATTTGAGTGACATCATATCTGATATTAACCCATTAAAATTGCTAATTCTCACCAATCAGTGGTTTTTAACATGTAATTGAGCTTCATTACCTTCCAGTAATGTTTTAATTTTATAGCTAATCTGTAAGTAGAGATATTTTTCTAGGATCAAATAGGATTGGACTTCTTGAAATAATATGAGTAATCCTATAATATAATAGAGATAATATGGCCTCTAACGCTACAGGAATGTTGGCATGGATATGACCACGCTGCAAATTTTTCCACTTCTCAGAGATCTTTACTTTTGTTTTCGTTATAAAGGTTCTTTCTTTCGTACTTAATTTTGGAATTAAATAGTTATATATTTTGCAAAACGAAAGTTAGTGTCAATTGATTCATCATTTCTGTATTTCATACTTTTCTTAATTTCTAAAGCACTCTGGCAATCTGCATGAGATTTTCTTCAACAACTTTCATTAGTAAATTTGTGACAATCAGATCTGAGATATTGTTGGCAATCTAAAAGCCCATCTTAGATGGGCACAAATCTTCTAGTTAATCATAAAGAGATAAAATATGATGATTTAGTAAGGCTATTTCTCTTCATTTGTGTAACTTTGATTCAAATTTATTACACAAAATGTAAACATTCTCACATAAACAAATAAAATAATATCAAAAGAAAACGATTATATAAATGTTCTGAGTAAGCAATTTAACCAAGGCCAGACTGAAAATTCTTTTCAAAACTAAAAATTTTGAGAATGTCTTTATGTAAAATGGATGTGGTGGCTCCATGAGCAGAGGATCATAGTGTTGTGCTTGATTTAGGATATAAATCTGTCGAAGATCAAACATCCAACTGATGTGGTGTTGAAGTTTGGAGAGGTGATTATGGATTAGATGCCACCCGACATTGTTCAAAATTATGGGGCCCACTTTAAAATAGTCCTCATGCAATTTCAAAATGGGGCATTAATCTAATGAAATGAAATTAAATCTTTATGCCGGTTTCTGAAATTTTTAGATAAGCTCCAACAGAAAGTATGTTTTCTACTTTCAGCGCTCATATTTCAAGTAAATAAAAGGAAATCTAAGAATTCTTAAAAGAAACAAAACGATAACATTAGTTTTCTAAAAATATTAACAATTTCATTTATTCTATATAAATCAACACATTTACAGAACAAAAATTATTCTAAAACAAACAAATTCTGTGTTTATAACAGCTTATGCTTGATTAAAAACATTTCATTTTCCATGCAATAAATCCACAAAAAATCAACTGTGAATAAGAAACTGGCACATGTTAAATCTGTCAAAGATCAAACAACTTTCTGCTGATGTGGTATGGAAGTTTGGAGAGGGGGTACAGGGTTTTTATCAAGATTGTTTTAAACAGAGCAAGAAAGCAAATTTCATTGCGAGGTAAGTTTGCTTCAATTCTTGTGTATTATTCTCAATTTAATAAAGATAAAAATTAACCTTCAAAGGCCACTCTTCCAAATACATTTCAGAATAATGTAAACAACTTTAAATTAAAAAAAAAGTATTAAGAAATTTAATTTTTATCAATATTGTTTCAAATAAAGCAGAAAAACTGAATTGCAAGGGAAAATTCCAGAATAGAGTTTGTACTTACCTAAAGTTTTCAGCATAAGAGTTGAAAATAAACACAGCATTAGAGGTGTCAAATATTGCAGAGTGACAACACACAAGTAATAAAAAACTCTTGCTACCTAGAAAGAGAAAGGGGAAAAAAAAAAGAAAGAAATATGTCATATAAAGATAATTACTATGTGGGAGATATCTGTGTAGTCAAAAAATGCAGACTTTAGGCTTATCAAATCCAAATATCAATTTAAATTGCACATTATAAGAAAAGAAAATTTAATGATTTATATTGGTAGATAAGCAATTGAAAACAAATTTCAATACATCAAACCCACTACAGACGAATAGCAAAGTTTATCCTACAGAAAAATAGATACTGTAATCACTTGATTGAGAACTGACCATATCAGATTCACACATTAGCATTTTTTGGGGAGGACCCATTCCTCTGCACAATTTGATCAGGGGTTCAGTGGGGCCAGAAAGCACTGGAAGGCCATTCCAGCACTGCTTTTTTAAAAAGAGAAATAAACAACAAAAAAAACTGCGAAAACGTCTTTAAAGCAGCACAAATTTTGTCACCCACGTTAGAGCATTCCAATACTGCTTTTAGAGCATCCCAGCACTGTTTCTTTTGTGACTACACTACTGAATTTGACGATAACTTATATCAGTTTGCCATATTCTCTTCAATTACCTATAATTCAGTTGTCAACTTTCTTACTATTTTCAGAATTCTATGATTTTTATTGACTTCACAGATTTCCTCATCCTCATCTTTTTACATTCTCACAATGTATTAGTTTTTACTTTTTAATATGAGCTTCTTGAAATGCATGTGCACACTTTCTTTTTGTTTACATAGATTTACAAGTTGCAGCTGAACAATAAAGAAAAATCATAAACAGTAAGGTTAAAATAAACATAAGAACATTGTAGTATAACTACAACAAAAATTTTCTAGCTCAATATATTTTTTAATTCATTTTTTTTATTTATCATTAACCATCCATTATTTTCTTATCTATTTTCGAATTCTGGTGTTAAAAAATTTTTTTGCTTTGGAAAATCATTTAAAACCCCATTTGTAACATCACTGGAAATGTCCTTCTTCTCATCAAGTCATGTGGTAAGAAAAAATTGTGCACTGTTCTTGTGCATGCTTAGCAAAAGGAAATCAAATGGGAAAAATTGTACTCCTTCAAGAAGTTTTTCCATTTCACAAAATGAAGAGAGGCACAGCATTTCTCGCTGCATTTCTTCTGAAGATTGAAAGTGCAAATGAGTATTACATTGTTGATGGGCTCAATATGCAGAAATATGCAAAAAGATATGCAGAAATTTATACATTAGTGATTAAATTATTCAATATTCAATTATTCAAAAGGTTGGGGGTACTGCCGTGCCTACACATAACCAATTACAATTTTAAAGATTAAATGAATCATTAAACTTTTAAAAAATATAAAACAAAAGCAATTGGAACATAATTTATAAAAGATATAAACTTAATACGGTCAGTGACAACTAGGGTTGGGTGATACTGTATCAACTTGATATTTTGTATCAGGTACGCGAAAGTATCAGGTACACGAATATGATACAGACCAAAAGTACCAGGTACTCGGTATCCCTACTCGGACTCGATTGATAAAGACTAGTAATCGCTTCGACCTCGTTCGGTCGGGTGATACTGTATGAACTTGATACAAATTATCATATTCAAACAGTTCCTCGTTTGGAATGCTTCCGTTTTCGGTAGAGCTAATGATGATATGATGTCCTTGGTTTTGAAGTGCTAAACGGGTGGGGCAAGAGGAAAGGAAAAGATTTGTTTTTGGAAGGCAAGGGTTCCTCTTATTATTTCTGCCTTGACGACGCTATTAGGATGCTTTATGTTTTTTTTAAACAATCTATCTAGAGTACTTCTTACATGAAATAAAATTATTTCTAACGCATTTTTTTCTCCGTTCCTTGCAATGTTTATTAAGTACACCATATTGATGGGATTTTATATGAATAAATAAATGTATTTTGCTTTAAACATTTTTTTTATTTGAAACAAATAAGTAACTCAAACAGAATTATTATAAGTAAAATAAGCTGAACACAAAAATTAAGCTTTGAACATAAATAATATTTTCAAAATTTAACGATTTAATAATATGCTTAAAGAGAAAATATTTATATATTTTAAATATAAATATACGAAGATGATGGAATAATATTGATGGGATTTTTTATGAATAAATAAATGCATTTTGCTTTAAACCTTTTTTTCATTCGAAACAAATAATTGGCAGACGAGTAGATATCAAAGATAAAAAAAAGTTTTCTTTTCAAAAAACTTTCTACGGAACTCAAAGAACAGAATTATTATTAGTAAAATAAATTGAACACAAAAATTAAACTTTGAACATAAACAATATATTCAAAATATAACGATTTAAAAAATATGCTTAAAGAGAAAATATTTACATTTTTTCAATTTAATTATAAATATGCGATGAAGTACTTAAAAGCAAAGGGAAAGTTAAACTCTTGATATCATATTTTTAAGTTTTATGAAAATCTTTATTTTTTTAATAACGTTTAAAAATAAAGTACAAAATTAACAACCAAAGTTATAGAAAACAATTTGGGTAGATATAGAGATGATAGTATTTAAAGCTAATATATAAAAAATATATATATAAAACTTCTCTTTTCTTAAGAGAGTAGGTAAGTAGGTATATTAACAAAAGTATTGAGAACATATAGGTGCAACTACAAAAAACTAAGAGAGAGAGAGAAAAAAAGAAAAAAAATTAATAATTATAGTTTAAAAAACTAATTTTTTTACTTTGTCAGAAGATAATCATGTTCTTCTCTCATTTAAGATAAGTCCCTCTCTCGAAAAAATACGTTCACATGGAACGGATGTCACAATCGGACAAAAATGTTTTCTGACAAGTTTTTTTAAGTATGGAAAATTGTATCCGTGTTCTCACCACCATTTTAATGGATTTTTATTGCGATCTAACAGAGGTTCTTCCAAGTACCTGCCTACTTCGGCAATCGCTCTCGATCGAGATGTTCCGACAGTCTTATACGATAACTATAAATAAATAAAGAAAGAAATAAACTGAAACAAGCGAAATTGTCTCCAGCATATAAAACGAACAAAATAGATTGGTCGGGTTCTGAATAAAATAAAAGAACACAGTTCGGTGTGAGTTTTGGAGCTAAACTGGAACTCCCTCCCCAGTAAATGACCTACTTTCATTCCTAACCATTACCACATGTAACGGTATACATACCAATCCTAGATCAGGAATCATCACCTTTCTATTTACTAACTATATCAACAAATCCTTTCCTCTCCCTTTCACCCCCACCCGGTTATAGCTGCCAAAACAGAAGCCATCTGGATATCATCAGTTATTCCTCCCCCGAAGACGCGAAGGCGTCGTATCTTGGAAACAGACTCGTGTATCAGTACCCGATTGCCGACTACGCGAGTTCCGTTCCAAGTTCCAAAGGGGAATAGATCGGTTACCGGCTGTATCAGATACAAAAGTATCGAGTAAATTTATCGGGTACAAACGAGTATCTGTATCAACATGTATCTGATACGGGAAAACCGCGTATCGACCCAAGCCTAGTGACAACACAAAGGTACAGTATTTGGAAAGCAATGAATGTACATCACACTCAGCTCCTCAAAAATGTAACATTTATCATGAAAAACATAGATTACTAGAATAACACCCAAATTTTATCCAAATATATGAATTACTTTTAAATACATCAGGCTCAGGCTTAACTAGTTATGTAATGTAGTATACTTCAACAGGAATAGCGCTAGAGTTTGCCCGACAGGGGGGCACGACCTGCTGTATGGGGCGACAAGTGCAATGATATTGGTCTCAAATTTTTGCTAGATTATTTACCAACTACAGTTGAATACCTTGTACAAAAATTTTCACTGACTGGGAGGGGAGGGGGCATACAGCATCCCCAATGGAGGGGCCTTGGCCCCCCTCTGATGCCACCCTTGTACTTCAATAGTACATTGCATAACTTTCACTATACCACTAGATTGAGTCGTCATTGACTATAGATGTGATCGGACTGAAACAGAGAAATATGAATGAGCTATGGAAGCACATAGAAACTAATGAAGTATAAAAAAATTATCTTACCATTTTTTGCAGTTCTATATTACTGATGCGACCAGCTTCTTTTTTTAAATTTCTTACTTTTTCAGGTGCCAGATTTAAATAAGACTGTAAATAATGAGGCATGAGAAAAAATCTTATTGCCAGAACTACAATAATTAAAACCAAACGTGATGTATCAAATGCATCAGGTGTCATCCTAAGAAAAAAATAAAAGTAAAATTAAGTTCCAATGATAAGCACAAACTACATTGTCAATTATTAATAAAATGGTTGACAGATTTTAGTCTTCTGTAGCACACACAAAAAAAAACTTTCAAACAAAAATATCCCATTTTTAATTATTATTAAAATATGTTACCAATGAAACCACAAAATAAATTAATAAAAAGCTGTTTAGTTAGAAAGTTAAGAATGTGAACATTACAGATTTTTTAACTTGAAATGCTCTTGATTAAATGCACATGTTTAAAGAATAAAGTAAAATACAATGTTTAATACCAAACTTTTCAACTAGTTATTCCTCAAACACTAAATAAAATAAAATATTTACTAAATTTGGAAGAATAGGAATATAGGGAATTCCATAAGGCTTTTAAAGCAGTGCTGCCCTTTGGATATTCAGACAACAGGCAAATGTGGAGTGGGAGTCCCAGTAAATAAATAAGTGAATCTCTAATACTAATAAAAAAAGAATATCTATCTGTCTGTTAGCAATCTATAGGGCAGATCATTGAACCAAGCGCTACCAAATTTGACTTAACTTTGACTTTGGAGGGTGGGAATGTTACCTCAGAACATTAATTATCACATGAAAATTATTTTTATACTATTTTAAAGTGCAAAATTTCATCTTCTTAACCTTTTATCTACCGACAGTACTTAAAAGTACCGCTTTAATCACGTTCATTTCTCTGCAATATCGCCATATATCCTCACAGTATTCACAAGAACATGGAGAATGGAGTTGCAACAACAAGCAGCAAATGGCAGATGAAAGCAGAAATTAAATGTTTTAATTATCAATTAGATTAAGTAATTTTAATGAATTAAAAAGTGTTTTCCACATTCCCAGGGTTATTCTACATCAAAACTTATCAAATGATTAAAAAACAAAATTAAAAAGTAGTAGTAAGTCAATGTAGTAAAAAAAAGGTTAATGTTGTTGCAATGAAATTCCAATTCCAAGATATTCATATAATGGAAATGAACCTTAATACAAAAGTTCTATTTGAAACTTACAAAGTATTAGGTATGCCAGGCCATGTCATTTCTGTGAAGTAATGTCTGCTAACAGGTTTCACCCACATTAGGAGAACAAATACAGGTGAGATGAAACTGATATGAAGAAGAGTTCTACAGAAAAAAATAAATGAAGAAAAATTCAATTACATTACAGTTTATGAAAATTGTTATGGTCAAAAAAAGATTAAACAAACAAACAAAACACTATGAAAATTTGACATTTAAACCTTTTTAGGAAAGTACAACAATTAAAACAATAACTAGATAATCTAGGAATACATACAAATTATTCATTAATGATATTTCACTGAAGTGAAGTCCAGATATTCACAAGACAAGGGACAAACAAAGAATAAGAATGTTATTTAAATATTTGAAAAAAGACTTGTTGAAATCATCTTATTTTCATTAAATGATTGCTTCTTATAAATCTTTATTACATATTATTAAAAAAATCTAAGACATTGTTATATTAGTCTTTATAAACATTTCTTCCAGAAAATTAAAATTTTGAGAAACCATTTTTCTATTTAAAATTTCCTGTTATTGCACATTAACCCTCCAACATGCAACACTTACAAACAGGTAAAATATCTTCATGATAAAGCAAATCGTTATTTATATGAGTACAACAGTATAATATTGTTAATTGCTATAATAATTGATATAATTCGTTTAAACCATTTGATAATAAATGAAACTGCAATGCAATTAAGAACAAATAATACTTTTTCCACATTTAGACACATACATGTACACTCATTTAAATGTGTAAAATATCTTAGAAACTTTGCTTCAATTCATTCACAGCTTCATGGGTATAAAAACAAATCCACAATAAAAACTATTCTAATATATATGAAAAACATTGTAGATATCTAAAACCAATTTAACATTGTAGATTTAAACTTTTTACTCTACATTTTTTAAATAGCCAAATTCTGGCTAATATACTTTAATTTCTTGCTTAACTTTCAATGAAACTTTGGAATTTGAGACAAAAATGAAGTAATATGACTGAGCATTTCATTGTAAGTAGATGTTTATATGCACAAATTACCCTTGAAAAAATCATAGGGATAAGAATTCTTATAGAATTTTCTTTCCTATTAATTTGAATTTTCAGATATGTTGACAATGTCTATATAAAGAAAATGCCTTGTTTTGTCGTAGAGAAAAGAGTCTTAGAGTGAAGTTTCAAAGCTTATGGTGCAAATAAAATAACAAGAACTTACCTCAAAAATGGTCTTTCGGCACAGTATTTTAAAGCATCTTTGTGCATTCTTGCCAATCGAAGACCAGGAAATGTGAAAAAGGATCCAACAAGACCACACCAGAGAGCCAAACAAAGTTTGAACATCAATTTAGATGCTGGTCCACTTCAAAAAAAAAAAAAAAAATGAAACATAAGTATCATAATCACTTAATAGTTTCTTTTTTCTGCTATATTGTGTCCAAAAATAAGCACATTTTTTATAAGCAATTTTGTATTCAAATTGATTTTATAAATTCAAATCAGCAGTCTAAATAGTTACAAGTATTGATTTTAATCATTTTTAATTGCAGGGAAAAAAAGAACCTAAAAACTGGTTTACACTTGTTTTGCTTTTCAACATTAATTAGACTGCTAGAGCCATTTACTAGAAACATCGTAAAATGAAGAAAGTGAAAAGGCCAGTAAAATAAGTAGTTTGGCTTAGAAAAATGTCCTGCCCGAGCGGCGTTCGGGCAAATCAGGGAAGTCCTTTTTCGCAGTGGCCAAATGGTGTGCAGGCAAAACTGGAAAGTGTAGGGGGGAAGGGAGGTGGACTAAAAATATTTCTTCTTAACGAATCAGATTAATGATTTGCTACATGCTTCTGTTTTAATATTCATACTCTATTTATTCAGAATGAAATAGCTTCATATATTTTCATAGTTTTGTATCAGTTTGTTCAAATGAATTCACAATATATTTGTGACGATTCTTTTGTCAGCTTGATTCTATGAAAGTCAAATTATTTGTTTCAAATAATTTTAGTATTATCTTTAGATTTATTTCAATTCTTTTAAATTGGTTTTTAGATCTGTAAACACTATTTGTCTGGAGATAATACATATTTCATTTTTCACTTAACTATGCCATAAATGGATATTCTTACAGAATTCTACTGTTAAAATTCTTCAACTTTGTTACTTTTCAAAATAATTTTTATTCATCTGGGTTCTTTAAGCTACATACTATCGTTATTGTGCTATGGTTAGAGAAAATGTTCATATTCCATTCAAGAAATTTCTAAACCCTTATACCAGAAAAAAACCCACTAAATACACTGAACTGACTTAACATATCAAAAACAGGACCTGTAAACTTTTTTGGTGAAAAACTTTTATCTCGATCTCAAATTTAATTACAATTAAGAAATTAGAAAAAGTCAATAAAGTTATTGATTTATGACAAACAAAAAACAGTCAATAATATTTTATTGGAGAATTTTAAAGAATGTTTTAAATGAAGTTGACTATTTGAATTACATTTTCTTACTAATATTGCAATTTCTGACAATAACATATTCTGCAAAGTTTTTGTGACTCCTAAATTCATGCACACTATACCACCTATGGTCAAAGTGCATAGTTTAAAATATTTAAATAAAATAAAAATTTTAATATACCACGTTTTTAAAACGGACTAAAAAGTAAAAAATAATTTCTTCTAGCCCCATACAGATTTATAACCCCATACAGATTTAAAACGAAAAACGTGGGGCGCATGCAATAGATAATTGACGCATAAGTAGTTTATTTCAGTCACTAACAATTTTTTTGCAATGGAAATTATATGAACTGTTGTGTGAGTTTTCTCAACGACAGCTACTCCCTACACTCCTTACTATTAAATATTGCATGCGCCCACGTTTTTCGCTTTAAATCTGTATGGGGTTATAAATCTGTATGGGGCTAGAAGAAATTTTTTTTTACTTTTTAGTCCGTTTTAAAAACGTGGTATATTAAAATATTTATTTTATTTAAATAATTATTTTCTGCTTTTTAGTCTTCTGTGTGTGAAATTTTGAAATCGATTTTAACTATCTTGATGAGATTATGATGGAGACATGTGGCAAATTTCAGGTTTATTTCAGTTTCTCTTCACCTGATCATAAATAGAAAATTGTTATCTTCCTGAAAAATTAAGTTACTTGACGCAGAAACCTTCGTGAAAACAACTAGGACCCGAACAGCATTTTACTTCCCCCCTCCTCTGGAATTTCACGGCAAACAAATTATTGTCGCTCTGGTGTAGCAAACCCTCCCCTCCGAACTTCAATACACTCTTCGATGTTCCCCCCCCCCCATTCGAGAAGGAATTTCTTGGAATCCTACAAACTCGAGATTCCCCTTCCTCGCTATTCACGAGTGACTCCTGGACAGCGCCATCTATCGAAGCTCTGGGTCGGTAAAACACAAAATATGAAATAAAAAATTAACAGACAGACAAGAAAGCGAATTAATATTGCATTGTCATCTAGTTCTGAGCTATGTCTAAAGTTTCAAGTCTCCAGCTCATCGGGAAGTTAGTTTAAAATTCATTGCAAAATTTGTACCGAACAGACAGATAGATAGACAGACAGACAAGAAAGCGAGTTAATAAAAACGTGGTAAAAAGCACTAATCTAAAATACTAGAACATATTACTGTAAGAATTCTGCTGTCTGTTAAATTAAAAAGACATAATTATAAACAATAAAAACTGATTTAAAATAAAATAACCAAATAAATGATATTGAATAAAAAGAAAGATTTATTTTTTTTTAAAAAATGCATAGTTTCAATGGGAAGAAATTTTTAACACAGTTATAAATATTTTGAAATGGCTTCATAAATTGATGAAAGACTAGTGATTTAAAAAAGAAAAAAAAATGAAATAAATAAAATTAAAATAAAAAAGCATGCATGACAAATTTCACTTTTTAACAGAAAAAAAGCACAACAAAAACATAAGGGTGGATTTTATTGCAAATAAAGATTATCCGGTCATATCAGAACAATAATATGGAATTAATCATAAATCAATTTACAAACAACAATAGTGAAGCGAAAAATTGATGCCAGCTATGTTAAAACCAATAAAAGAAAATGTGCCTGTCATTAATAATACTTTTTCTTATACCATAGTCATAATATACAATTATATAATAAACATATAATAGAATTTTTAAAATAAATAGTTGGATTAAATCTAAGTACTTTATTATAAATAAAAATAAAGATAACCAATAAAATTTTAAGAATAATATATCATTAAAATTTCCAATCAAGAAGTATGTGATATATGCAATATGAATGACAATTTTGCTTCAATCAACTTAACTCTCTCTATTTAGATTTTCATCAATACATCTGACCAATGCTCCATGCATATTTTAGGGTGTCCGTAGAAACTAAAAGTAAAATCAATACACCCATGATACTTGCATTTAAAACATTCAAATTCTTCTGTACTTTCTAAACTGTAAGTGATCTACTTTAAAATTATAAAAAAGGCCATAAAAATACATGAAGAACACATACATATTAAGCTTACTCACTGTTTTCTAAGCAAACATAGCATGATTTATTCACAGAAATGAGCTTATGACATGAAGCAGCATAGATCATGAATGCAGGAATCATTCTAAATGATGCATTGAAGAATTTGTCATAATATATTTCTCCAAGGTTGCAAGGTAATTTTAGTATTTTGCACAACAAGATTACTTTTAATTAAAATGACCAGAGGATTTAAAACTGGTTCAAAATTACAGTTATGTAATTAGTTATTTCATAAGTTGGAAATAAAATAATTCATATGGGGGGTATAAAGATTTGTTAGATTTATTTTATTCTTTAAAATTCAAATATACATGAAAAGAAACAAACAAATAAAAAATACCTGGAGTCTAAGCCTTGATCCATTAAAAATGAATGAGCACTTGCATTGAAACTGGAGTATGCTTGAGAAAAAAAGATATAACTTAACAGTTATCCATTGATAGCAGATAGAAGATAATGAACAATATGACAAAAAAATTATGTAAAAAATATTACACAAGGACATATTTAAAGAGTATTGACTTCACTGTACTGTTGATAATCAAAATTATATTTGGGAAATATATCATTGTAACAGTAAAAGAGTATGAAAAACCAAAGTATCATAACCCCATCCCCCCCCCCCCAAAAAAAAAAAATCTCAATGAGAAAATAATTTCAAGTACAATTGAGACACATTGTGAATTCTGTACAACACATAATGACAGAATAACAGCTGTTATATGAGGATTATACAGGATGAAATAAGAGAAATCTCATAGACTGAATTTTATATTTTACATATTAACTCCATAATGGGAAATTGGGCAGTCTGGAGCATTTAGATGATTTTCACATAGAGATAGGCAAAGGCAGTTTTTGTTGCTTCAGTTGATGTCGAAAAAAACAGGAATTCAAAGAATGTAGCGATTAGCACCATAGGGGGATGCACAATCTTACTGTTGATTGTTTCTATTTCATTGTCTAGTGCTGCATGCCTTGTAACAGATAGGGATTATAGAATTTGTAAAAAAAGGGATGTTCTGCACTGAAAAAGGAAAGGCAGAAGGCAAATAAGCAAAGCCTTGCATTGACAAGCACAAAGCTTTGAATGATGGATAGTTAAATTAACACCTAGAATACGTTAGACTGATTCATCTCTCTTTCGTCTCAAAACTAACATTATTAATGAGAGGTAACAATTTATCCATTGGCAATCCAAAAGAATTGAAAGGAAGAAGTCAAATTCAAACATAATTTATGTCATTTTAATATCCAATGACACATTAATTCCTAAACTATTTGCATTTTACGTACCAAAATTTTATTAGTTATAAAAATTAGTTTAGACTGATAGTTAATGTGTATTTTGTCATTGTGCAAGATAAAAATTTGGTTACATTGTATAAATGTCAGTACATATAATCATAATCCAGAAATCAATAACACTAAATAATAACAGATATAAAAGTAATAAATATTTTAATGTAAATGAAATTCATTGCTCATTTATAACAATCCATAATATAAGTTGTTCTTTTCAAGATTTAATGTATAACTGACTTCATGTATGGTATAAAATTGCTGATTTTAAAAACACATTTATATTAAAAAACAAACATTAGCACATATTATGTTATGTCTAGTTCAATTCAATAAGAATGTGTAAGTAACATGTTAATTGTATAAACATTAATATGTAATATGTATCACAAAATGCATGCATATTTCTCATCAACTTTCGTTCAAAATAGGTACATGTGGCAATACACAAAGAAGCATGCCTTGGTACATAATCATTTTGAGGGCAATGCAACATGTAAGAAAGTTACTACTACAAAGCATATAACGCTGTGCTGACATAGCATAGTTACAAAAAGATCACAGAAATGTTGAAAATTGTGAATTTATGCCTTCTTAACAATTTCTTATTTTGGAAATGATGTTTTCAGAAATTGCAGGAATTCTCTACAAATTTTCAAATTATGAAAATCTGATTATCCTTCCAAAAAGTTTTTGAATTATTACTTTCACAACAGATCAGATAGAAATTTGTTAGAAACATTACTCATTTAAATATGCATTTTTAAACGAGCTTAATGCAGAAAATTTCAGAACATTCATTGGATAGCAATATGTGTTAATGATTCAATTGCAAAGCAATTAGTAAAATTTTGAAAAATAAAATGAAAAATCTTTCAATCAAAGCAGAGTTAATCTGGAAAGACAACTAAGAGATATATTATAAGTTTCATATTCAATCTAACTTGACATGTTAATTTTAAAAGAAATTGGTTGCAAAATTGGTTGATCAAACATTTATGAAAGACTTGCGTGACTGCCAATAAATTAACACAGGCAATAAGGATTTTGCAAAACAGACTCCACTTTCAGCTCAGGGAGACCTCAAAAAAGGCATGCCCTATTTATTGAAATGAAGCTGCTAACTAGCCCATACCATTTAATATGCCACCAAGGCAACTGGAACCCACTTATTTATATGGAACTTAACATATGGTTGGTTTGATACTAGGTTTTGCTGTGTCAGGTACAGGTTGATACTGATACTTAATTGCACCTGATACAGCTTTACTGCTTAAGGACCAACGTATTTTGAATTGCCTTTCAAACCTAAGGTACTTAGAGTGAGTTAACTCTTGTTATGTCCTTAAATGGTTAAAGATCGTTACCTCTACCCAAATTGCTCATTACATATAGCTTTGGTTGTTAATTTTAATTTTGTACTTCATTTGTCTTTTAAAGTATTGTTAAAAAGTAAGGACTTATACAAAACTTAAAAGACTGATAGGAAGAGTTTAATTTTTATTTTGTTTTTAAGCATTTCATCAATATTAAAATTGAAAAATATAAACATTTTCTTTTAAAGGATATTTCAATTTTTTTTATAATCTGAAAATTCTATTTATGTATAATGTTTAGTTTTTATTTGTTTTAAATTTATTTTGCTAATGATAATTTGGTTGTTTGAGTTTACAATTTGCTTTGAATAAAAAAAAAAAAAATCTAAAGCAAAATACATTTATTTATTCATAGAAAATGCCATCAATCTTGCATACTTAATAAGTTCAATAAGAAAATTCATACAAGAAAGTTTGAAAAATGCATTAGAAATACTTTTATTTCCGGTAATGGTAAGAAACAATATATATACAGGTAATTAAAAAACATAACGCAAGCCAATAGCATTGCCGAGACAGAAATAACACAGTATAACCCAAACGAAAACAAGTGAGGTTGAGGAGATTACCTACCAGTATCAACCGAGTCTGAGAACAGATACTGAGTACCTGACACTTTTGGTCTTTATCAGTTTTGTGTGCCCCATTCAAAGTATCAAGTTCATGCAGTAACATGCTAGTTTAATTAAATTTTTAAAATTTTAAATTTTATTTAAATTTTAAGAACATACCTGGTTCCAATCCAAATTCTAAAAATTCTTCATCAGCAATGAGGACAACCATGGCAATGAAGAAAAACAGAAAACCAGCAGTTAAACACAATGATCGTTCTCCAACTGCCTCTTCACCTCGGAAATACAGAGCAGTAAGTGACAGCAAAATTTTTCTGATCAAAGTTAAGTTCAAAAACATGTATTAAATTGTAACTGGAATGAACCATTAGACTTTCTTGAAGAATTAAAATAACTATATATTGTTACAAAGTTGTTTCCCTGACATGTTAATCTTGGTGACAAAAGGAATCTCCTAGAAAAATCATGAATAGTTGTTCTATCTACAATAGGAGCGAGAAATATCAAGAACCTTCTAGCGATTACTATGTGACATCACTCTTCCTGTTGGAAAAAGCAAACTCTCAAACCAAGAGTGAATCAGTTGGAGTTTGGTCAGCACTGAAGCTGGTGAACTGAGTACTATTGAAAGTAATGTGACTGATTTTTATTAGTGATCTGCTGTCTGTTTGAATTATTAGTTTATAAAAGTGCTGATTAATTTTGCTATCTGTGCTATGTTTGGCTTTTCTGGAATATTTGTCAAATAAATAGTAATTTATTTTTTTCATGATGTTTGTTGGATTCCATTCACATACACCCACGAGGCGATTCTTGCAACAATATTGATTTTTTTTTCCATTGCCATTAAAGCCACTTTATACATGTATATATTAAAACATTTTCCGAGATTGAGACTATATTGATATAGAATTTTATGTCCATTCAAAAACTCTCAATATTTTTTTGCATTAATTAAGGATTATAATAGTTTTAGATTACCTTATAACTCTATTTCAGATTAACACTAATACTAAATACGATATCCCCCATTTTTATTTTTTCCTTCACTGATGAGTCAATTAAATCTTTTCTGTCCCATTATATAATTTCTAATAGCCATAACTACAAAATGAAAACCTTTTACCTCCTTCGGCTCATCCATTATTATTACTATTATTTTCATTTCATATAGCTAGAAACTTCAAATACGGGAAGATTTAATGTTTAATTATTAAAAAGTAACAGAAGTTTGGTGTGTAAAATAATCTTTTACTCATCTTACAAAACTTTGCTCGTGAAATATGTAACATAACTTTCAGTAATATGTTACAATAATTCATAGGCTATATTACTTTATTCTAGTTACTTCTTTTCTCCTCATTAGCAATGAAGGAATATGTTACAACTATTCAAAGACTATAATATTTCATTCTAACTCATTTTTTCCCCACATCCCTTCATTGAAGAATTACAAACATGCATTTTTTCATATCAAGATATTTTTCATATAAATTATTACAGAAATACTTATTCATATGAAGGAATTTGGGAACTAATTTTATATAAAATAAAATTTTGCATAAAATATTACTCACAAATTAAGTTTGGCTCAGTAAAACAAAATCATGAAATAGGGCATAAAAATAAATAAAAAGTTATTAAAAATTAGAAAAATTTAAGCTGGTATTAAAATGATCAAACTAAAATAGCATTAATAACAAAAAGAGTTTTGAAAGTAATTTTAAAATATAATTGAAAAGGATACGCTGCAAAGCCCACAACTAGTACACACCACAGAATACTGAGATTGACTTCTTCTTTGGCTGGTATAAGGAAGTAATAGATTTCTGTTAAGACATAAACAACCAGAGCGCATAAAGAAAAATCCAACAACCATTGGTATTCAGAGTAATAATGGAGCTGAATCATGTCATTTGGCTGCACTGGAGCAACATCTAATAGAAGATCTATACTTTTGGGAACCATAAATTCTGAATCTCCAGTATCATCTTTCCTAAAGGAGTGGGAAAAAAATGCTATAAAACACTTTAAATACCCACAATTTCAAATACATAACAAGTTACATATGATTATTGATTTAATTTGAAATCTCCAATGAGATAGTTGAAGAGCACAATTTTTTTTCATAGAACATGTAGAAATTCTTCCAAACCAGAAGGAATGCTCTCCCTTCCAGTGGCAGTAACTCAGGAGAGCAGTCACCCACACTTTATGCAGAAAAAAAATTAAAATTTTATTTAATTTTAGCTGCCTAAAACTAGAAAATATATAAAAAACAATGGTGTCCAGAAAAGCTGGCTAATTTTATAACTAAATTTTTAAATTGTGTTGCCCACCTATATACTCCGGGGTAGTTTTAGGTGTCTATAAATTTTTTGCCCCTCCCCCCCCAATTTTGCCACACAATCGCTACCACTTCTCACTTCAACTTTCTCATATACAAACACAAAATGGTGCATTGTGATAAAGATTCTTAATAAAAGTTTGCAACGCTGGAACAAATCGAGGCGAGAGTGTCAAAGCTTACAAGAGTCACATGCTGAGATGACATAACAGGCACATGGCATATACCAGTGGCGAATCCAGGATTCGGGTCAGGGGGCTGAGGTCATAAAAATTTTATATCGTAGTGACGAATGTCAAACCTCATGGCTTACGTAAACCAAAACACTTTAACTTTACAGTCTTTCCTCACCTGACAAAAAGAATCATAAAGAACACTACAATAGTTTCGATAATTTAATAAAAAATACAATGAAATAACTAGCCAAAAAATGTTTTTGACTACGTCAATGCTACAAATACAAGTGAAATGACTATAAAAGTGGAAAATTTTCAAGCCTGTTAAGCCAGAAAGCAATGTTGTCGTGATTTTATTATTTTTTTAAAAAATGAAAATTAAGGACAAACAGTTGTAGTGATTTTAAATAAAATCAAAAATTTTGGTTTAGCTCTGGGGGTGGGGGGTGCAGCCCGGCCGGCCCCCCCCCCCGGATTCGACACTGGCATATACTGACACAATATGAAAACTTGAATGCCTCAGAGTAGGATGAAGGAAATCGCATTATGCATTTTGGACATTTTTTTTTTCTTTTGACTGGTTGGATCCAAACCTTGTAGAGATTTATGCTTTCGGTCATAAGACCATACCAAATTTTATTTATCTAAGTCACTGCATTTTTATCATATTCACGAGTTTTTACAGATCAACACATGGATGGGATTGAGTTCAAAATTTCAAGCACATCTAAAATTCTGATGATAAAACCATTTGCTAAGCTTTCTACATCCAGCTTTTTGCAGTTTTTAGTTACCAAGCTCACATGGACACAAACGGGCAGAAATACAAGAGTTTCTATAGATGGATTTCATCCAAAATTTTAGAGAAATCTACAGTTTTGGTGTAAAGATACTTTAATTGTAAAGAAAATTCAATACAAATAATTCAATCAAGCTTCATTTATCTAGCTCAGTGGTTCCCAACCTTTTTGGTTATGCGGACTACCTGTTGTCTAAAAAATATTTTGAGACCCACTAATTAAATATACAAGTAAAAAAATGGAAACACATACAATACATTGATATATAGTAAATAATATCAAATATAGTAATAAACAAAATCATAAAAATTCAAAACCTGATCAAAATTGGCATAACTAATTAAGACCAAACGTACTATTAAAAACTAAGTCAGTAAATATTGCAAATAGCCCTAGAAATATTTAATATTACAAAAATTATATGCATGTAAACATCAGTAATTAGTAATGCTTACACTCAAAGGATTAAAAATATATTGTTTATTAAGCAAAAAATGAGTGAAGACTCTTGAAGCTCTTCAGACTTAAGCACTGGTCTAGTTTTCCGAGGCCGCTATTCCGCTATCCAAGGCCCAAAAGTGGGCCGCAGCCCATAGGTTGGGAACCGCTGATCTAGCTCATTGCTTTTTTCAATTATTGTGTTCTTACACAGGCATATATAATTCCAAAAATGGTTATTTTCAGACTCAATGAGGTCTGAAATGTGGAGTTTTATAAAAATCCTTGAGGTCAATTTTTTTGAAAAATTGCAATACTTTCTGTAAATTTCATACTATATGAGAAAATATCATCTTTTGAAACAGATATATTAAAAAATAGCAATAGTAAAACTAACATACCTATTTTTACCCTTCTTTCCTTTAGGTTTTTCTGGATTCCGTTGCAATCCAGCAACTGACAGCAATTCCTCATCAGTGGGATGAAGGTAACGAGTAAGCCTGCAATTATATGTAATATTTTAAAGTTGGTTGATGATTGAAAAGTCTAAAATCATAAAGAGCAAAATAAGATAAAAAGGCACTATTAGGGAGACTCAGTTTTCTTTTGTTTATTTATTCATTATAATTGCTTTGGTATTTAGTTTTCATATTAAGTATGTGTAGGAACCACGCCACTCCATGTGCAAATATTTATAACAAGCACCACAGTGTCTACTTTTACAAAAAGTGAAGCATTCAAAATATACTACGTTGTCAAATAAATGATCACTTTTTTCAGTTACATAAGTGCGTTCTTCCACATCAAACCCACATTTTATCTCTGAAACAACATTATAATAAATAAAATGTACAATTTATTTTATTTCTTAACACATAAATACAATTATAAATACTAATTTTAAAAAATATTCAGAAAAGTATCATATTAAAAGATGTGATAAAAATTCAAAATTAATTGATGGAAAATATGCCTTAATTTGTATAACCAATTCTTCAATTGCAAAGTATTTTTTACATATAGAATAATACAGGATTTCTTTACAAAATGGAAGTAAATTGAGAAGAAGTGACAAACAATAATCTTCAACATGTAATTCCTCAAAGTTTCATTAGAATAAGAATATACAGTATGCACAATTACAAATTTTGTAAGAATGATTTTTAATCAGAATTCTTAATATCAGATAAAAACCTCTAAATGCATTTCACTATAGCACAAAAATACATAAATTAAAATTAAATTTGATTTTCTTATAGAAGCAATAAAAAAAAGACCATGTGAGATATATCCTAATAACACAAAATTTTGTAAAAAGTTGCAAATGTTTTAATGTCTTTTAATATTTATATTTATAAGTGCTTGTTTAAATTGTATATATCAATTATCTTTTTGCATTATTCTCAGCCTCTTTACTCTAATGGTAAATTACTTTTATATCACACTGAACCATTATTAATGAGTATTAAACTACAATCTGGAATTTTGTGGTTAACACAACAGCAATTATTTTCAAACATACTCGTGTGACAACCAATATAATGAGCGAAATTCAGCCAAATATAACAATGTTATATTGCAAGTTGATGAATGCTTACAAGCCCTGTAACATAAAATTGTTGTAGTTTAGTTATATTAACATCCATTATGAAGCAACACGAGGACTAGTTTGGGGTACGACCTCATAATTTTGAGACACAGTCAGACGACAAGACAATGTTTGAGCAACCACCCTGTCTCCAAATTTCCACACCACACCAGCAGGACGACTTTTGGCCACTTCAAATTATTTAACATGCTACAGGCCCCATACAGTGTGGATCTTTAGTGGAATCGGGTTTTGAACCTGGAACCCTCCAGCCCTGTAGCCGAAACCTTACCACTAGGCCACTGCAGCCCATAAATAATGCATAGAATCAGGTTAAAGGTTCAATGACTAAATGCAAGGTAAACCTTTTAATTAAGTGTAAAATGTATAAAGAGAAAAAAAAGCATTCGGATTTTTCAAAATTCAAAACAACCAGCCCTTTCTGAAGAAAAGTTTCGATAGAGTTAATATATGGTAAGTTTCAATCCTTAACCCTACTTCCACTTAGTTTACTGAGACAAAATAGTTTATTTTTTTGCACACTTTTATTTAACATAACTTGTTTCATGTTTATAAATATGGACTCTTTTAATTAATTTTTCACTCACTTAGTTATGTAATAGGGTTTTCATATTTTGATCGTGATACACTATGTTAATATTTTCAGAATTTAATGTGTGTGTGATCAGTTAATCAATTAATTTAATTAAATCTTTATTCCATAAGGTTGATGCCACCTGGTAGTGAATCTGAATCTGAGAAAAATTGATAATGAGAGTAATCTATGATTAGGGTTGCCATAGTTTCCAAGTATTGATACAGGAAATTTAAGTGCTAAATATATAAATCATAAAATATATAAATCATGAGCACCACTTAATTTGATGGACATTTTGGCTGCTATCAAACTATAAGAAAACACCTACAATGTTTACATAGACATGCAAGGTGGTTCAAATATGACCAAGACAGATTTGTGTGTAAACAAGCCTCGCTGTTCAGCTGCTGTATGACCTTGAGAGATTGCAGCCACAACCTCCATCCTCTCTCCTGCTTGCATTACAGCCTGTTCAGCTTTGCCCGAGAGTTGCTAGAGTGATTAGAAGGTACAATGGAACATCGGACAATGCATTTTGATCAAATTTCTTGTTGGTCAAAATGTCTTGCCATCTGAAATTCACCACAGACTCTAACAACAGTAGTGGTGTAAATGCTTCAGAAAGGGGTACCTTTTTGGAAGGCTAAAATCAGACTGGCAAAGTATGTGGTTTGTAGACAATGATGCCTTCATTCAGACTGTTTGGGAATGCAAACACCACCAACCAAAAGCCCTTATTTGAAAGGGGAATCAAGATGCTTTTAGAAAATTGGAAAAAATTTTGTCAACTTCAGTGGGGAGTACAATGAAGACTGACATATGCAAATAAATGTTTGATAATTATGTTTTCTTTTAACCAGTCCTGGTCATATAAGTGAACCAACTGGCATTAATGAGCCAAGGCCTGATGTCAAAATAAAGATAGTATGTGCTTGGTGAAACGCCTGGTGATGTTTAGAGATTTCTTGTTAAATTCAGCAGACTTTGAATGTAATCTGTTTGAATATTTCTTAAATATAAAGAGTTTTAAATTACTATCCATCCTTAATTTTAAGTCATTTTACTTATAATATAAACTGCCACATGTCTTTTTTTCCCCACTGAAGCACTAAAGGCATTCTTTATGGGGATATTATAGGTTAAAGCTTAAAAGAAAAGTTAAGGTTAGTGCACATTCAGCAACAAACTTGGCAAACTTAATTTTTTAAAGATCCCAAAGTTTACACATCATGATGCATTTTGAATTAAAAAGAAGTTTCCTGATTTTTATAAAGATGCTAGTAGATACATGGCAAATGCTATGGATTTCTCAGAAAATGAAATTAATGTTAAAGGACAACATATGGGAAGTTATAGCTCAGTTGTAAGAAAGTTGTAAGCAAAGCTATTGCTTGTTATTGAATTTATAACTGGCAATTTCAAATTGTAAGTTGGAAGCAACTGCTAATAACTTGAGAGATAAACGGTAATATTTTGAATGTCATGATTATCTTTCTCTGACATACAATTAATTTTTTATTAATATTTTGTTAATGTTATAAAAATTTTTACAGATATGTTTTATCATATTTTATAGATAAATACGGCTTTATCTAAGTTAATTTATCTAAAATAATCACACCTACAATGGATTTCAGAAAATATAAGCTCCTAATTATTTTGATGTGATTTTTATTATTTTAATTTTTTTGTTGATATGATGAAAGCAGACTAAAAGACAAATTTTCTGCCAAACTGTTAACACCTTCATACTCATTAATTAAGTTTAGCTACAGGTTAATACTTTATTATGCAATAAACACCAGTAAAATAACGATATTTTTTTTTTAGGCAGCAGATGCAGTAGAAATTTAAGGGAGGTCTATTTTTAAAGCTAAAAGCAGAAGAAAAAGATGGATTGTTCATATGACAAGATGAAAAGCAGACATGACAAATTATAAATAAAAGTTGATGAATATACATTTGAAGTTTAAAAATTCCTGATTGAGAAACCAGGGCATTGTAAATGATTACAATCATTTGCAATAAAAATATATCATATTTGCAACATGAAAATAGGATAATTTGAAAAGAAAACATATACCATATAATATTTTTAAAAAAACATAAAAAAAATATGAATTAAAATATTGCACATTATATACAATAATGATCAGCAAAAAACAAGTCAAAATTTAAAATAATCATCAAAAAGATCGATTTAAAACAAAATTCACCATTTATAGCTTGTTTATTATCATTACCTGTATGATAAAAGCCACCTAGCTACAGAAAAATGTGCAGAGATTTTCTGTAATACACTAGCCATGACCATAGTCACAACAAGTTGAACACCAAATATAGCCTTAAAAAAACAAAAACAGAAAACATAATTACACAGAGAAAAAAAAAACATTTCAAAATATACAATAGCTAAGCATAACTTTAAAAAAAAATTGTAGCAAACTGAATTTGGGATGTTAGTTTACATACATAGACAGGTTAAATTATTTAAATCTATTTCATAACTTCTAAGAAATACATATTCTTTTTTGATAAGCAATACATTTTTGTATCATCAAGTCAGAGATACAAATATCTTGATAAAATAAATAATTTGCAGCATTATCTTCATATGCCTCTATACTATTTTAATCTGAATTATAAAGCACATTTCAATCAATTACAATTGTTTATTTCTGCAGAATTTTTCTTAATTCCAATACTATATAATATATGTAATCCATGAAAATGTCTGGATTTTTTAAATTCATCTGAATATTTACAAGATATTTATCATAAGAAATTTATATCAAAATCTATAAAAAAAGAGTTGAATCATTAAATGCCAAAATTTATTTCAAGCATAGATTTCAATAAATTTCTTTTCAATTATGTTTAAAACACTGATAATACATTAACTGCTTTGAAGTACAAAAATCTTAGCAATGTTTGGCATTTGATACAACTCTCTTAAAGCAAAAGAATCAAATAATCCATGCACATATTTTATACAAACCTGTTTTACTTTTTAAGAATCAAGATTTAAACTTTTATTATTATTCTTTTCTGTTCTGTTCAATGGATTTTCTTTTTTATCACATTTTAATTACAGCCCAAGAACTTACTCAAATAAATAAATAAATATATAAAAATCAAATCTAGAAAACAGAAAAGGCTATTATGTACTTATATACTTTCAGGCAAGTAATTCCTTAATAAATGTTGTACACTGCTTATCTAACTTTTTAAAACTAACTAATCCTGCGCAGGGCATCTGCTCTCTAGTGTCTTCTCTTCCAAATTATATATATATACATATTGTTAGACAATATACAACATCCCCAATAGTTAAAACATAGGTATTGACCTCAGCATATGTTTAAAACTTATTCACGCACATAAAAGTTATTTAATACTCTTTGAAATTTGAAAACGATATACACAATGTTAATATATACATGTGTAATAATCTCACTTAATTTTATTTCAAATTCTAATATTATATATTTTAAAGTCTTAATGTATTCCAAAATCACTTTTCTTAAACTCCAGTTTCGTTCTATTTCCCACGCTGGAGGTATATTAAATCTATCGTCTTGGCATATTCATTACTAAAAGAATATTTTAATCGTTTCCAAGCGCACACAAATCGCGAAATCAGCGACTCCTTGATGCCATGCATCTTCCCTAAAACACTTACGTAATTTATTAAAAATAGCCAATATTCCCTTCACTTTGATCACATGTTATATTGTTATTCCCTTATCTGAGAGAATAGGGGATTTTCTGTACACTTTTTTTAAAAACTTCAACTACTTAAGATGTTGGTATGTCTGCCACTCTCCAAAATATTTTTATAATAAAGCAAATTGGTTAACTCAGCTGTTATATGACTGCAACATGAAAACATTATATATATATATATATATATATATATTAACAATGTGTACATCGTTTTATATATCCGTTATATAACAATGTGTAGGGTGACCTGGGGTAATTATGGGTCACGCTCTTTCTGGGGTAATTAAGGGTCACCTAGTTTTTTATCCCTATGGTATCTACTAGACAAATTCTAAAATGGTGGACAGGCTCTCTCATTAGTCTACTTTATTATGTATAATATATTCTTGTTTTAACTTCGCTGAATAGTATGAGTTGAGATGTTTTTGTAACATGCTATAAAATAATCTTTCAAAAAGACTGCCTTGCGAAAATTGCACTTTTTACCAAGATCCATGCCACAATTACATAAGTATTCGGATTTTTTTTTGTTTATGCTTTTTTAAAATATAGATACTGTAAGGTTTTTAAATACATGCACTTTTTATTCCTATTTATTTTCAAATGGAGTCTAGATGTATACCCAATTATACCCAAGATACATGGGGTAATTATGAGTCAGCATGTGTTTACTATTTTTATGGCATTTTTTTTTTATTTTAGACATGCAAAGTATAACATATTTAGATTATAATATTAAGTTATACTTGTATTGATGAAGCAAGTTAAATAATAGATGCGAAAGGATTAAAGTAAGCTAGTAACAACATTTATTCTGCTGGAATGTGAACTGCTAAGATTAAGTGGATGTTCACAGTTACAACAGCATGAGCTGGTTACAATTAAAAGTAAACAATTTAAAGTTGCAGTTTCATGGGGATTACATACATAACACAAAGCAATTGTAAATTTAGGATTTTCAGCTGTGGATTAGCTGCGCGTGAACAAGAAATTGAAAAAGAGGTGGCTCTGAAAGCACAATGGATCGCTGCTAAAGGTAAAAAGAAGTGTGTCATCAAGAATAAAAATCTAGAAGAAACAAATGAACCATCAGCTAAACGAACCCTCCTCTCAAATACATCTAATGAAGAACTCAAAGTGCCAAGTGGAAGTGGAGATATTGAACAATTAAAGAAAAATACAACCCTGGGAGCAAGCTAAAATATTGCTTGCAAATATCCATGAAACTATAAAAGAGCAAGTTTACTTTGCTGTGTACTATGATAATGACCCATTTTACATCAGAAAAGTTACAGAAGTAATAGATGAGCAAAAAGTCAAGATGAAATTTCTCGAAAAAGGAGCTGGTAACTTTCGCTGGCCTAAACGTGACAAGTTAGAGATCATCAACGTAAAATACATATTCTATGGGCCAGTAATTTTAATTGGTTCAAATCCTTTTGATGTTGATAATGCTGCTATAAATATGGCATACAAATGTTATAAACGATTCTGTCAAGAGTTATGGTTATAAACCAAGTCCAATTGTAAACATTCCATAAAAATAAATAGCATTCTTATTTATTTTTTTATGTCTTTTATAAACTTTTAAAGCTCTAATTAATGAAATTCCTACTTTACAGGTAATTTCTAGTATCATCAAAATATTTTATTTTAAAAAATATTAATACTACTTCATAAAGACAGGACCCATAATTACCCCATTTACGGGTAATTATAGGTCACTTAAAAAATTCAATTTAAAAAAATTAAAAAATATTTTGGATAAAATGAGTGTTTAATGCAAAGCTACATTACTAAGTCAACTCCATCACAAATTTCTAAATTGTATCTTTTATATTTTTCTTGATATTGGGTTTGACCCAGTGTTTTTTGACCCATAATTACCCCGGGTCACCCTATATTGTTTATCTATAGAAGTATAGGTATCTAAAATTTGACCATATATACAATTGTATTTTTCAGAGGTTGGAGACACAAGAGAAGCAGAAAAAAAAATCGCAAGTTCATTCCATTTTCCCAATATAGTACATGACAAAATTTGTACACGTCAGTCATATTGCCACAACTATGTTCCATGATGTTCACCTCAATTTGTGAATTAAGACTATTTGACGCACTGAATTAATTTGTCTTGAAATTGATATGAACACTGTTTGGCTTGCCTTGATTTCTAATTGATGTCTTTTGAATCTAAAGCTTCATTAACCTCTGTATATTGTAAGAAATATTGTGAACTTTTTCATCGTAAGATTATTTTTTATTTATATATAATTTGCATGAAAAGTTGTTTTACACCAGAATGAATATAGAAGCAATCTATGCCTAACAAGAGTTTGCTAACAGTTTTGTTTTGCAAACAAACTAATCACTGCCATTGTCAGAAGAAAAATTGATCTTTTTCTGCTGTCACATACCTTAGCTTTTTATATACAGTAAAACTCCAGTTATCAGAACTCGGGTTATTTGAAATGCCGCTGAAATTGCAAATACCATACTGTATTGGATGGAAATAATCATGAAGGTGAGACTTTTTTTGCAACAATATCCTCACTTTTTTTTCTTTTAAGTCTCTCTAAGTAGGTTGGTGATTAATTTTATAATGCTAAATTAAAATTAACGGGTATTAACAATATTAATTATGATATTGGTTACCTGCACCTGTCAAATGCATTGCTCTGACAACGGGTTAATTTTAATAAAGAACATGAGTATAGGCTACAAAGAGAGTTTCGAATTCGTTTCACACTCAAAACATTTCAGAATTACATACTATCTCTACCAATAATAAAGGAGAAAGTCTGTCTGTTGAACCTAGAGCTACCAAATTTGGCACAGGTATACTTTGGAGGGTGGAAATGTGCACCTCGGAACCCTTTTTTTTTTTTTTTTCAAGTTTTAATTATTTAAAAATGAAGCCAAATTTTGATGTTTTCATTCATCAATAACTCTTCCAAATTATTATCGCACAAATTGAATTTTTACACCATTTTAAAGTGCAAACAATTATCTTTCCAGTGATATTAGTTTAAATATTGTATAATATTTAGTTTCATTTTTACAAATTTTTGAAATATCATGAACTGCTGTCAAGGTCACTCAAACAAAGAGTCCACGCCAAAAACTGAATCCTCCTGCCACAGTTCGGTTGCCGTAATGGCATCATGCATGGGGGCATGGGGCGGCGTTCTGTCAAGGCCACTTGAGGGGACTGTTTGAGCTCTCTCCTGATTGGGAAGATGTTGAAGGTTCGGAGGAAGGATGGGGGAACAAAAAAGTTATAGAGGGCATACCTATTTGATAAATTCTATCAATATTAGATTTAATTTCCCTACTGACAAACTTTTGTTTGACCTGATGCAACTGAAAATTATCTATCACTACTAATTTATTCTGCATGCATTTAAATTTAATTTTTGATTTTGGAGCTATTTCATTTATGAATCATGATTTTAAACATTTTTCTTAGTTTAAACTAATCATTTTTTGAAATCTTCAGTTTATCAGATCATATATCAAGGATAACAGTTTATTATAATCAGAAACTTCAAATGGAAATTACTTCATCGGATAGGTTTAATTCCAAATTATTATAGGAAAATATAAAAATGACAACTAATAAAAAAATTTGTTAATTTAAAATCTTACTGATATAACTGAATCATTTTAACTAAGTTGGGCAAACTTAACTTGGGTTGGTTTTTGTAAGTTGGGCAAACCAGCTGGTCCCCGAAGGCAGCTAGTAATTAAATACAAAATAGTAATAAATGTTCATTGCTTAACCAAAAAAAATCATTACCCTAAATGGCTTCACCCCCATTAATTCAGTTAACAAGGATTGTACTTTATATAGAGGAGAAATTGTTTCCAATTTCTTATAATACATCATAAGGCTTTTAAGTATGAGCAATATGAATCAAATAAAAAATTAAGGACAATTACCAATTAATAACTAACAAATATGCAAGATATTTATCAATAAGTTTTAATGTTTTTCTTTTAACTAATCTGACTTAAACCTGATAGAAATAGTGATAGATTTTTTTAAGGTTATCAAAGATAATAAAGAATTAACAATAAATAAAATATTGCTCAATAGTTAAGCTGCCAAATTAGATTATTAGCTTACATAAGATTTGATATCATATTGTTATACTGTTTTTGCCTAAGGGCTCAAATAAGTTTGTTCCTAATCACAGCATCCCTTCTTTTAAAAATTAAGTTAAAACTAAAACAATTAAGTTTTACATTTCTTAGTTAAGCTTTTGATAAACAATTTAGATTTAATTCCTTGATTCTTAAGATATTATTGCTATTACACTTCTTTAAGGTCAAAATATGGAAACGAGATAAAATTAAATTTTCGCTTCTAGGTTGCAAGTAATTCATTTTCTACAGATAGTCTGCATGAAGGTTAATTGTAAATGACTGTATCAATTTTTTATGCACTTACTGAAATAACTAGGGATGTAATGAATGTTCGATTAATATCCAGGGTTTTGGCTAAATAGTAAACAGATATTCAGCCAAATAAATTCAAGATAATATTTTTTTAAAAAAAAATGATCCTTTAAATCTTATATTGAACAAAGAATATTGCAACATTACAATTTGGTATATTTATTATGAAATAAATCTCCAAACATTTACTCAATTTCAAGTTGCATAGTGTAAAAGTGTATGTTAAGCATCATTTATCAATGTAAAGACAAAAATTATGATGCACAAACCATAACTTTTCAGCATTTTCAAGAAGTCTGTTCCGTTTGTTTCATATATTTACCAGATTCAGAAAATAAATGCTCACAATATACTGTGCATGCAGGAGCCGAGACAAATTTTCTTGCCAAATCTGCAAATCTTTGAAACTTTTCCAAAAATTTTTTTCCCACCCATTAAGAAGAGTACTCCTTCCTAGCTATTTGAAGTTCTTTATAAAAATAGAAATTTACTTCTAATAATTTTTATTTATACATTGAGTTTTCTTCTGAGTTTGTCATTGTCATGTTCCACAATGAAGACTTTTATTTTTGTAGAGTAATCTCAAAATGAAGAGGGTTTCTTATTTTTTTATTATATCGGAATTAAGGCATTTAAAATGTTACAAAAATATATCAAGGTGTTAACATTTTTTTAAATATAGAAATAATAAAAATAAAAATTTCATAATTTTCTCCTTTAAAATTTGAGAAATATTTCATATATTTTAAAAAGTGGATGGCCTGAAATTTGGCTAAATATTCAGTATTTAACTATTTGGTCAAATCACTATTTGTTACATCAGTAAAAATAATAATTCCCAGCTTTTTTTAATCATAGGATAATATAAGGCTAATCACAATTACTTTAAACAAACTTCTTAGACAAACATAAATATACATGAGTAAAATTCAATTATTGAGAACTTAAATTCAAAATAAATATGGAGTACATTAACTGTTCCCTATAATGGCAATGGCAATTCTGTGATAAAAACTGGAATTACAAGAAAATTTCAGCTGGAATGATAACTCCTAAACCTTGTTTTCACTGCTAATTTCAGAACCAAGGACAACTTTTTCCACAGTCAGTCTTGAATGAATTGGTATTGCTGAATGATTTGATAACTAGTTTTGATCCACAAATAAGACCTTTATCTTTTGATGTCTTGTGCCTGCTTTTAACCAGCCTTAATATCTTACCTCTTGAAAATCTTACTTTTAAGGCTTCTTATAAGGAAATGGTGTTGACTATTTTTTGATATAGGAGGGGCAGAGAATGTATTTCAAAATTACTAATGTAGCTTTCCCATTAATTGTATGGTTTGCATTTTGGGATGATGTACAAATATATAAGGATTTTTTTATTGTTCTGAATGTACAATTAACATAAAAAGTTGATTCAATGTTTCTAACACTCAAATATTATTCAGCCTTCTGTGGGGTATAGTAGATAATTTTATCTATTAGCTATTCATGTTAATACATTATTAATTAACAGAATACGAAGCCATCAAAGGACAAAAATAAAAGTGTATTATATATCAAATGACAATAAAATTGAAGAAATACAATTGAAAAACAAAGGAAGCAGAATCCGAATGAAGAACTTCATCAAAGGTCACTCCCCATTGGGATTCTGAATTTTAGAAAAAGGATAAATTTTCTATAGAGGGAATAACTTAATAAAGTCAAAATTTTTAAGTTCCCTCTGCGACCTGAATTTATCCCATATGTTGAAAAAATAGGATACTCTTCAATTTTATTTGATATATAATACAGTTTGATTTTTGTCCTTTGATGGCTTCGTATCCTGTTAATTAATAATGTATTTTTGTGACTGCAATCCCGGATGCTGCTGCGTTTGTGCGCACCAGATGCATTGTGTCTATTGTTTATATTTTTGTATTGTATGGTTTGTATTGTATGTATAATAGTATGGTTTGCATTTTGGGATGATGTACAAATATATAAGGCTTTTTTTATTGTTCTGAATGTACAATTAACATAAAAAGTTGATTCAATGTTTCTAACACTCAAATATTATTCAGCCTTCTGTGGGGTATAGTAGATAATTTTATCTATTAGCTATTCATGTTAATACATTATTAACTAACAGAATACGAATACGTTTATTCTTTTTTTCTGTTAATTTTTTTGTTCATATTCTACTACTCATGCTAACCTACAGAAAAATATTATAGCTTAAAAGACTTGAGCTTCTAATCTTAATCATTTTACTTATTTCCCAGCATAAAACAGGAAATATATAACACACAAAAAACACTCTTATATTTTTGGAAAGTAAATGAATTTGAGTTAAAAGCAAAAATATTGGTAAAACAAAGTGTACAGTACATCTCTCGCCAAATCAGATTATGAAAAATTTGCCAAATATCCGCCATGTTACTACATTTAACCATCCACTATTGGCTTACAACATGTAGCAATTTTTGGTGCAGTACCATACAATATGGTTGGGCCAAAATATTTTAAAACAAACTCTAAAACTACAAAAAAGAAAGAAGAAAATGATAGGTTTTCGTAAACTCCAAAAATTTAAAATGAACAAAAATGTCAGTCGAACAGGAAAAATTTAATGTATACAAAAGATGAAAATACTGCTATTTATACAAGAAATTCTCAAATAAATTAATTATAAAATTTGAATAACAAAAAATTTATTCAACACATTCAAATAAAATCTATGATTTCTTCTGTGAGATTTATCACTACTTCAACAGAGGAAAAATAATGATAACAATTATATCTAAATAACACAGAGGGAGAATGATAGTAGAATATTAAAAAACACAACTTTTTTGCGTCATCAATAATTATGAGCATGAAAAACACATAAGAAACTTTTTTTCCTCACAAAAAATGCTTTATTTGTATTGATTATAACTTTATTTCACTAATAAATTAATCCAAATCTGCAGCTGATATTTAATAAAAATAACCATCAATAAGAATGATTATTTGAATAAATTTTAATTTTTCAAAAGCATACCGAGAAAAGAGCATTATTTAAATTCAGAAAATGACAAGTTTGAAAAATTTATAAGAAATCATAATTGGTAAAGAACAAATTAGTAAAAATAACCAGAAATAACAATCACTCAGCATTAAATCGGCCATGTGATCCCAAGCGAAAACGTTTAAAAAAATATAAGAAAGTAGAATTAAAAGGTGAATAAGGAAATACTAAAAGAAACAAACGCACCATTTTTTTTTAACGCCAACACTTTTTCTCTTCTGAAAAATTAGCAAAACAATGGAGAGTCTTAATTTAGCAATTTCAAAATATTTAGGGCATTGCAAATAAAAATAAATGAGAAATTATTTATGAATTCACTTCAGTTTGAATTTGTTAGAAGATAATATATTGGCTTTCATCAGCATCATCTAGAAATTTCACTTACAGTATTGTCGCCCAAGAGCTGCTAAATTGTGCCATATCGGATCCAAAAGGACCCATTAAGCTAGAAATAATAAGTGGAACCTTGATTAACCGAACTATTTGGGGATCCCGGAAAATTCTGACTATTCGGAAAATTCGGTAAATACGCTTCGGCTATGGGAACTAACTTGGCTACTCTTGGGGGTCTATTCTGGTACCTCCTGTTGGGTTCCGCACGTTAACAACGGAACCCAATCTAACCGGGGTACCAGAATAGACCTCTTGAACTTCAGTAGTGCCCTATTCGCTTTGATTTTTTGAGTAACAAATATTTTTGCTACAGCTCTTTACAAATATCTATTCCAAATAACTGTTATTTCAAACACGCTTTTAATTTTCAAAAAGTCTTTTCAAGTATAAGTAACCCAGATAGTAATTTTTGTTTGCAGCAATCTTGCCCCCGATAGCAGCTTTAGTTTGCAGCAACGTTGCTCTGCAAATCTGCCACTGCAATCTTGAAACAAGTTGCCGCCACGCGTCAAATTTGTCACAAGTTTGCCGCTTCAAACTTATTGCAAACTATAACAAGAACAGCGCACGAAGACAACCTCGAATTCGAACCCGCGACATCTCATTTTCCAAACTTATCGTCTTAACCACTCGACCAGCTAGACTCTGAGAGGAGAAAATAGATTGCGCTAATCCCAGATAGCAATTTTAGTTTGCAGCAAGATTGACACAAATTTGTCATGACAAGAGTGCAAGTTTGCCACAAATTTGTCATGACAAGAGTGCAAGCTTGCAGCAAGTTAACGAAAGCTCCGAAGTCACCATGAAACGAACTTGCAGCAAGCTTGCCGTGCAAACTTATTGCAAATTATAGCAAAAACAGAGTACGAAACACAACCCGGGATAGAACTCGCGACCTCCCGGTTCCGAAGCGGAGACGCTAACCATTGAGCCAGTTGAACTCTGAGAGGAGAAGATAGATTTCGCTAATACATCGTTCGATTAGATTCGTATACGATTTATTTTTAACTATTTTCTGGATTTCATTAATTTTTTGAGTTGAGAATATGATTTGAAGTCAAAGAGAGAGCGATTTTCGCTAATAACTACGTTTTGCTAGTAGAATAAATTATGAAATTAGAGTTCAAAAGTAATTACTTTAAAATGGGACAAAATGTCTATTTATTATTGTTCAACAAACACTGACTGTTTTTTAGATTTAATTTTGTTTATAAACGTCAAAATTTCAACATTAAGAAAAAGGCGATATAGTTTTCTTTAAAGTGAGAGTGATATATTTAGTAAAAAGATGGAAAATGTTTCAAAAAATATTTTTATAAAAAAGTTATTTTTTTCACAAATTATCATTGATTTATTGAATTAATGAAAAGAGATTACGGTCTAGGAGATGCTATTAAAATCGGATGTTTTTTAAAACAGAGACAAAGATAATTATCTCTTTATTGTGCTATCTTTGCAGGAAGCTTGTTTTGCAAAATTGCAGCAAGTTTGATTTGCAAGGAGGTGGCGCTATTTGTCACATCGAACTTGCTACAAGTTCGATTCAAGTTTGACGCGTGAAATTTTGCCATGACAAGTCAAAATCAAACTTGCTGCAAACTTACGTGCTATCTGGGATAGATCTAGCATCTATACGATTTATTTTAATTGTTTTCTTGGTTTCATTAATTTTTAAAATTTTGAGTAGAGAATATGATTTGAAGTCAAAGAGAGAGCGATTTTCGCTAATAACTACGTTTTGTTAGTAGAATAAATTATGAATTTAGGGTTAAAAAATAATTGCTTTTAAAATGGGGCAAAATGTAAGTTATTATTTTTCCACAAACATTGATTGTTTTTAGGTTAAATTTTGTTTATGAACGTAAAAATATAAACATTAAGAAAAAGGCGATATAGTTATCTTTCAACTGCGAGTTCTATATTTAGTAAAAAGATGGAGAATTTTTCAAATTTTTTTTTATAAAAACGTTAGTTTTTTTACAAATTATCATTGATTTATTGAATTAATAAAATGGAGATGCTATTAAAAATCGGATGTTTTTTAAAACAGAGACAAAGATTATCTATAAGTATGTTATCATCTTTGCAGCAAACTTGAACTTGAATTTGTGTTATGGGATTTGAAGCAACAATGGCTATTATCCCCTACTTCCAATAAGATGCAGAGCTAAACGTTCCAGAAAAACCTGAGCAGGTAGTTCCATAGCAAAGGTTAAAACAGTCCTTGACAGTATTAAATCAATCCCAGTGGTAATTCAGCGGACGTCGAAATGGATAATAAACAATGGATCCGAAACACTTGTTGCCAATTGGATGCAGCTAAACAATGTCGAAGTACTTCAGAGTTTGAACAAAGATGAGAAGTTGATACTTGTTGGCTATAACATGAGACAAAAGTACATCATAAGTGATGTTTGCAGAAACTATATTTAATTTGCTCCAGAGTATGACTCTAACAGATGCATATTTTTGGCATTTTAGTAGAATGTGAGAAACGTCGTTTATTTCGTTGCATACTCTGCACAAAGGATCGGGATGGAGGTTGAATCTATAAAGAAGACCTGGGGTTGTAATAGTTTTGCTAATAATGCGAGCAATTAACCGATCTTGTACTCGGTTACCAGTAAATTTAGAAATGGTTAGAATGTCCGGGATGTTTCCAATCAGTAATTGATATTTACTTTTATGGTAGTTTTCTTCAGTTATTTGGGATGATTGCTTTTTAAGGTGGGAAAGAATGTCTTCTGAGGCAATCCAATCTATATAGGATGAAAAATCTGATACTTGCTTTGCAATAGAATCTGCCTTTTCATTCCAAGAAACCCCAGAATGACCAGGAATCCACAAAAATGCAATGTTTTGATTAAGATTTTTCCGAATATGGATTTTTGCTGCCAGACGCTGTATGACTTTTGGGGAGTGGAAAGATATGTTTTTCAGAGACGAAAGAGCCGAAAAACTGTCTGAAAAGAATTAAAATATCTTTTGCCGGAGCAACGAGTTCATCCAGTGCTTGGCATATCGCTAAGACTTCAGCAGTAAAAACAGAATTTAGAGGGTGAATACGATAACAAAATTGCTGTAAACAAGAAAAACCCGCAATGGAGGTGTAACAGTGAGATTTAGAACCATCAGTGGCGATGATAAAATGATTTGGAAAAAATCTTTGGATGCATTCAATGAGATTATTGAAGAAGGAAATTCTTTGTTTTGAAATTAAAAGTCTTTAAGAAAAATTTCACATACGTTTGGGCTGGAGTGTGGAAAAATGGGAAGAGATATTATATGATCTGGAATGCAATTGAGGTTGCGAAAGGTGCTGCATCTTTTTCAACCAGATGTGAGTAAATTCTATCAGGGGTATGGAATAATGCAGAAAAGGGTTGAGTCGCGATTTGTTTAATAAAAAATTGTATCGCTAATCGCTTAATTTTTTCAGACAATATTTCCTGCCCTGCTAGCTTTAGCAAGATAACATTTGGAGTTCAAATTGGAACTCCGAGGGCTATTCTAAGGGATGTAGTTTGTATTACATTGCAGGCTTTGAGGTGTGTTTCTGAAAGTTTATTAATGATTGGAGAACTATAGAAAAAAAGGCTGAGGATACTGTTATTAGTAATTGTGATTAAATGTTTGGTTCTAGGACCATTTCTTTTATAACCCAGCATCTTAAGACCATTAATTTTTTTAAGCGCTTTATTGCGTAAACTTCTGAGAATATGTCCGTTTTGATTATATTTTGAGAACTAGATTCCAAGGTATTTGATCGATTCACTCCATGGAAGTGGAATACCAGCATAAGTTATACGCGGAAAGGAAGTGACCTGTTTGTTTGACAATTCAATTATTGCGCTTTTTTCAGGGCAGATTGTTAATTTCCAATAACAGCACCATTTATAAATAAGTTCCAAAGTATTCTGAATTTTAGTTTGGATATAGGTTAAAGAGTGATGGGAGCAATAAACAAAAATATCATCGGCAAAGATTGAACATTCAACATTAATATCCAGAGTTTCGAAAAAGTCATTCATAAAAATTACATAAAGAATAGGTGATAGCACGGATCCTTGTGGTAAGCCTTTAAAACTAGTTTTTGTATTTGAAAGAAAGTTTCGCCATTTAATCTGGAAAGACCGTTTCTGTAAGAAGTGGTGCATCCATTTAGTAACTTTACCAGATATACCTAATTGAAGGCATTTGAGAATGAGATCATCAACATGCACAGAGTCGTAAGCACTTTTGATATCCAGGCTGACAGCAACAAAATTTTTTTTCTTTTTCCGAGCTTCGGAAATCGCTGAATAAATTTTATAAATTGCGGTATGGTTATCTCTAAAAGGGAGGAATCCATGTTGGTTTGGGTTCAACTGTTTCTGACTAGTGAGGAAATGGGTTATACGATGCGCTAAAATACGCTCGAAGATTTTACAGAAGACAGAAGTAAGGGCTTATTGGTCTGTATGAAGTTAATTTAGTTTTATCTTTATTGGGTTTAGGAATTGGGATAATGATAGTGTGTTTCCAGGCTTTGGGAAGAACAGAAAAATCAAGTTGTTGTTGCAACATACCCAGAATTTTTAAAAGGGAAGCATCATCTAGAATTTTGAACCAGATTGATGGAATGTAATCTGCACCTGGAGTGGAGTTTTTTGTCTTACTAATTGCTCTTTTGAGCTCCAAAAATTCTATATTTCTATTCAAAAAATCATTTTCAGTGCTATAATCCAAGGGAATAGGCTGTACTTCATGAGAATAACTTGAAAAATGATTGGCAAATAAGTTGCTCTGCTTTATGGGATCGGTTACATACCTGTTGTTATGAAAAATGATCTCGTGATTTTTAACATTAGGATTTGTATGACTTGATAACTTGTTCAATATTTTGAAAAACATACGTGGGTTTCGAGAAATTTTACTGATGTTATCCCAGTAATTTTCTTTGGCTTTTTTGAAATGAAATTTAAACTTACTTCTGTATTTCTTATATTTAATCCACTCTGTAATCGCAATATTTCTTCTGGATTTATTCCAGGCAAGTTTTTTCAGATGACTAAAATTATGACAAGCAGCATTCCACCAAGGTGGATAATCTTTATCGACTAGAATTTTGTTTGATGTATGGGCACTGATGGTTTTTGAAATTTGATCTGTTATCAAATCAATGTTAGATTGGCTTGTTGTATTAAAAATTTCAATTGATTTTGTAATGATTGGTTTCCAGATTATAGTTTTAATAGAGTGGGTTGAGTTCTGAAATTTTGACCAGGAAATTACGATGGGGATATGATCGCTTTTAAAAGTACAGTCAAAAACGTAACAATAAATTTCATTGTAAATCGAAGCCGAGCACAAAGTTAGTTCAATGATCGATGAAGTATGAAGATTAGAAATATGAGTTGGAGTAGAGGTATTAAGAATGAAAAAATCTGAATTGTTAAGCCAATCAACAAAGCTTTCACTGAGCGATGACTGCGAGCTTCCCCCCCAAAGAGGATGATGGTGGTTGAAATCCCCAAAAATAAAAGTTGGGATGCTAAGGGAGTCGAGGAAACGCTTAATAGATGCAATGTTGAACCCATATGGTGCATAAATGTTTATGATGGTGAAGTTTAGATTTTTAGAATGGATTTCTACAGCCAAGACTTCCAGATTAGGATAATTTTCTATGGAATAAATCACTTTTCCTGATATATTTTTGGGAATACCTATGAGTAAACCGCCACCCAGTCTGTTGCTTCGATGAGTTCGAAAAAAATTTTTATTAGGGTGAGACAAATTATCGTCTGCTTTAAAAAAGGTTTCCTTGAAGATCCAAACGTTTGCAGTAGAAAAAGGTGGTTGGTGAAGCCAGATCTTTTTATTATTAAGACTTCGACAATTCCACTGTACGAAAGACATGAAATTTCAACAAAAAAACTGCAGAAAGCACATCTGAAAAGGTAAAACCAAAAAGTTACAGCGACAACAAAGGGAAGAATGGCAAGGAAAACACGACTACACACAAAAAATCCACAGTTGATTAAAAAAAGCAAACTAAGCGGTTGAAGAGAAGCAAAAAACACCAATGACAGAAAAGAACAACTTGAAAGCAATGCAAAGAAAACACTTTAAAGGAGCAAGGCAGAAAAAAACAATTGACCCAATGCTTTTGGGAAGGAAAAAGGAAAAAAAGGGGCCGACTAAATGACTTAAGCGTTCTTGCTACCTGCATCCCATTGCATGGGAAGGCTTGAACTAAGATCCAAATTCTTCGGAAGCTTCTTTTTTCGAGTGGGCGATGTGTTTGTCTCTAAACTTTGTACGATGATTTTGTACATGTTCTGCATGATGGGCTCTATGGTCTTGTGCAGCATGTCCGCAAAAATTGCAGTCTGTTTTTCAAATTTTTCGTTAATCGATTGAAGTACGCATTCGAATTTTTCAGTAACAGATTGAAGGAGAGCTTCAAATTTTAGGTTGACTGTATTTTGTAGCTCGGCGGAGGCTGGAGGACTTTTGACAACTTCCGAATATTTCATATTTTGTAAATGAAATACTCTTCGAGCTTCGCTAGTGGTGATATGATTCCGGCATTTGAATTCCAATATTTTTTTCTCTTTAATGTAAGCCGGGCATGAGTTCGATTTAGCATTATGAGGTCCTTTACAGTTGATGCATTTTTCGGGTTCTTGACAAGGCCCAACATGTTCTTCACCGCAAAGAAAGCAAACATTAGTTTTGTCACAGATTCGGGAAGCGTGTGCAAGTGAATAACATTTTGTGCACTGGCGAGGACGGTCTATAAAGTGTTGGATTTTTTGGTTAATGAACCAGATTTTAATTTCATCAGGAATAGTTGTGCCAAGGACTGTAATCAGTACTGGAGACATATCTTTCACCGAATTTTGTTTCAAAAATCTTCGCATTTCGATAACGTCCATATCATTTTTCTCTTGAATTTCTTTTGCCAATTCCTCCATAGGAGTATTAACCGGTATGTCAAAAATAAAAAATCTGGAACAAATATTTTCCCATATAACGTCCGTACTGATGTCTGTTTCCATGAATTTAGTCAAGGAGAGGAGTTGGACAGCACAAAGCGGATCCTTAGTTGTAAATAATATTTTCCCCTGTCTAGTATATTTCATATTTTCAATGTTGTCATGTCTATTAACTACCTGCTTGATAAAAGCTTGAACCAGAAATGGGTTCGAATGAGGTAATTTCTTGTTTTTATCCGAATTTGAAACTATAACATTTATTTCGTTGTACTGTTTTTGTCCAGCACCAAGAACAAGTTCATTAGGATTTTTGTTACTTTTGAAGTAAATATTGTTCATAACTGTACCCAAAGTCTGTGGTTTTTCGTTACTCATATTTATTCCAGCATCACTGTTCGATATTTCAAAATTCGAGTGCGTTTTGCCAAGAGGAAAAAAACAAAAAAAGATGGACAGATAAGCTTACCTGTCTTCTACAGACGGAGAAAAGAAAATCAAAAAGCACCTTACGTTAAGAAATACACACTAAGCAAACACGATAGTATGTGAGAAACCTTCAAAACGAACAATTTCGAATTTTCCCACACAACCCTCAACCTTTACGACCACCGTCTCCAAGCACAGCAAACTTGTTTTGCAATCGTGGTGTGAAGTTGTCATAACAACTTCTTTGCAAGTGGGTTGGTCGATTATGGTTTGTTACTTTGCAGGAAGTTTGCTGCAAAGTTGCCATATGAACTTTGCAGGCTAATGTCAAGAAAAATCAAACTTTCTGCATGTGTACATGCTATCTGGGAAAGTATTCTAAAAAATCTGAATAAAAATTGTTATTTCTTTTTAATATACTTTATATTATGTTTTATTGTTTAGTTCTTTATACTGTCAACAGATGGCATCAGCAAAAATTCTTTTGAATGTTTGTAGAAGGAGATGTTGGAACGTGAGTTCACTGGTCACAATCAATAGTAATCAATTACAGAAGTCATCCTTCGACGACACAGTCGCAGTTTTCGGGGCGATCGCAGTAAGGGAGCTTTTACCGCGATAATTCTTTTTTCGAAGAATTACAGCGATTCTGTCATCAGAGATAAAAACGGATACTTGCTCCTTTCCCAAGTAGCACATAATATTGTCTAATATCATAAATTTTGCAAAAGTAATATTATACAATATTTTTCCCAATATTGAAACAGTGTAAAACGTACGACTTTTTCAATATTGCTCAATGTTTTCTTTATGATATTGGATAATGTCATATAATACTGTGTAATATTATACAATATTTAATAATATTGTTCTATACTGAGAGAGAGAGAGAGAATAATATTATACAATAATTAATAATATTGTACTATACTGCATATTTTAAAAATGCATTTTAGAAGCATGGAAAAATAAAGATATCTTAATTCCTAAGTACCGATCTTCTGAATAATAACTTGTTATTTTTGAAGACCTCTACTTACTGCGAGCTTCGAACCCGGGACCTTCTGCTTACCAATCCGGCATCGCACCGCTGGACTAAGGAGACTCGCAGTTTATAGAGTAAATGATGATAGTAAAATATAGAGTTACAGAGTTCGGATGTCTACGAAATTTCACGTACATTTCCATTTAATTCTGAATAGTTTTTTTTAATTAAATTATCTTTTTCGTTACAATTTCGAGTTCAAAATAAAATTTGAAGTCAAAGAAGAAGCAATTTTAGCTCTTATATCTAAGTGTGCTAATTTAATAAATTATAACGCAATAAGGTTTTAAAGTAATTATAATAATATGTTCTGAAAGGTTTTAAAATAATTTTGAAATTTATTTATTCCTCTTTCAATGTATTACGAGACGCCTTTAACATTTATATTTACAGTATTGATTGAAAATCAAATACAAGATTCGCAACAATAAATCACTTGAATATTTTTACGATGAGAATAACACTCAAAAATGTTTTTCAGAGACCGATAGATAATTCATATGTGAGAGCTGTTTTATGGTTAAATTCCTTAGCTGAATCCTGCCCGCCTTTTATATACAGTAAAACAAAACGACGGTGTAAACATTATTTATTATCAAATGAACATTTTGTAAAATATATTTTCGAAAATATGATCCAACGTTGATAAATGTAGTGTGACAGTATGACCATGCTGCCATCTTTTGACGGTAAGAATAACTTCACCTTAAAATATTGAACAATACAGATAAATGTAAAATTCATAATATCTTTTTCGCTGTATTGAATAGTATCATATAATATTCAGCATCTTAAATGAAATTTGTTCAAGGGGATTTTTTAAAAAATAAAACCTCAAATTCGGTGATATCCGGAGTTAAAATGAAGATTTTTATAAAATCCATTGTTTTTATGCTATTTATGAAAATTTAGTATCTCGAAAATACTGATACATACAATACAATACTTTGTTACGGTATTCGGTGTACATAATACTGTATAACATTGTGCAAATATTATATAATATTTCTGTGCTACTGGGATTGAGTTCCCGACGAAGTTTCGAATTACAAAAGCGCCGTTATCATTCGAAAACGCATATCACAACAAGAGGGATGATTCACAGAAAGAATTCTTAAACGGCGATGGGGGGTAGTGCGAAATGTCATATAATACGAGACGAAGTGGTGTAGGGTAAGCGTGACCTGCTTATCTCGAAGGTTACGGGTCAAGACTATGCTTACCCCTGACGACTGACCCTTCACTGAGAACTAAGTTTAGGGAATGGGTAGTGCATAAAACATAAAATGCCCGACGATTGATGTTCAGGATTCTGTTTGGACACCTGAATATTTTCCTTTCATATTGGCCCGTTTAACATAGCTTTGGCCGAGCATATTTTTCAGTGGATTTTTCAGCTCTGTCAAAAGTTTCTTTGTTAAAGCATCACCGATTGAACGTTCGATTGGAATGGATCCCAAAAAGTGATTTTATTCCTCTATTTTGGATCCAGTAGCCCCATGATTTCATTTTTGATAGGTTTTTTTCCTCGGTGATGAATATGTGAATCATTAGACGTTGCTCTTCGCAAATGGTCTGCACTAACGACGCAAAATTTTCCAATGAATGCAAGTGGCTTTTAAAAGTTTCCACTGTTTTTGCCAATAGTTCATCCCCATAGAGTCTTGAGGCACGAAGCGAGAGCCTCTAGAGCCTGTGCGAAAACCCGCCAGTGGGGGTAGAGCATTTAGTATGTCTCACATGCCTTGATGATATTAATCAGAATAAGGGAAATTCTAGAATAAGCCAATTCTAAAAGGAAATAATCTGCCATTTTTTCGGAGCCCTCATATCTATTAAACTATTTTTTTTCCTTCATGCTCCCACTTTGGTGCCAACAAGGATTTTTACTCGCCCTCGAGCCGCCTCTGGATAAAGTAATATTTAAAAGTCATTATTTTATGCTTGATTGTTATTTATTTATGGTAGTACATGTTTTTAACGTTGATATTGGATATTTGTATGTTAGCCCCGTAATAAGGATAGTATTATTCAATATATAATCAGAAACATGATCCTACTAGCCCATCACCGGGCCCTTCCCACAGGAGGTACGCACAATCACTGGAGGAGGGACTAAGTGCCCCCCCCATTATTGTACCAACGACCAGGAGCGAGAACCCGCTTACTTATAGGGCGACTTCTCATACCTGTGGTGCCCCCAGGTGGGAGTATTCAATACATAAGAATAAATAATTTTCGCCGATCTGGTGTGTGAATAGTTGTATCGTCAATCTTGCGTGGTATAATTCCGCTTTGCAGCGAAACTTGCAAACTCTTTTTGCTAATTCTCGCCAACTGTGTCGGGCTTTGACACACACACACACACACACACACACACACACACACACACACACACACACACACACACACACACACACACGCACACACGCACGCACACACGCACACACACACACAAATCACCGTCTGTCTTTTAGAACTGTGTTCGTTTTGATAAAGTGCATTATATAATTCGTTAAGTTATTTTTGGTATTTTAAAGCTTTGCTCTGAAAATAAATGAACTTATTGACAGGACGATACATATATAAATATTATTAGGTGGTTATTGCAAATTTTATTTTTTATTTGATACTAATACTCCACGAGTTAATTTTGATTAAGTTAGCTTTCTATTGTACATATTTATTTATTCATATTTATTTTATTCATATTAATTCTAAGAGTTATCGCAAATTTTATATTTATTTGCTACTAATAGTGTACGAATTAATTTTAATTATTAAGTTAGCTTTCTATTGTACACTGTTTTATTGATATTAATTTTAAGAGCATAGAAAGTAGTTATATTTTGAGTTCGAGTGACGAAATTTACTCAAAGATATATTTTCTGAAAGAGTTGACAAGTAAGTCCATTAAAATTATACTTCATGATGCTATATGATATACGATTTGTTAGATTGAATTTGAAATAACAGTCGATTAAAGATAATTTTTTCAGGATGGCATTCTTACTTAAGAGCAGGAAATAGGATTTAAAAGCATTGGCAGCAAAATTCAATTTAATTAAAAAGGTCGATCTTAGTTTTTTGACTGCACAAATTGATTACTGGAAGCCCCGATAATGAATAGAAATTTAGGCGCGCTTTACTTTTTGCCATTGAAGAAGAATGAGAAAAATGCAGAACAAAGAAGAGCGGGCAGAACAGGAATGGGAAAGCGCATTCCTTGAATTGCAGAAAACTGAATTGGAAGCAAAGGCCGCAAGAATACATGACCGTAGAATCTATGCAGTTATCTCATGAACCGTGAAAATCAGAATTCACTATGTCGTGCCACGATTTATTCCTAAAGAAGATGAAATAAGTTTCTTTCTGGTATTATTGAGCGTCAAGCTAAACTAATGAAAAACAGTGAAATTATCGTAATAATACGTGAAACGTATTATTGTTAATATGAAATTCACTACTGAAAATTACGCGGCTCAACTTATTATGATTTTTATTACGAACTAGCTGCCAAGTTGGCGAAAAACTTGTTCGCCGATTCTTTTCTTATTTGCCAGCTTTTTCGCCGATTTGTTTGCATTCTTTTCGTAGCCTCTGTACACTCGTTCTGTTCCTTGTCTAAGTGAACGTCTCTAATGGACTCAAGCAACTGTTTGTAATAGTATGTTGTCAATGCAAACTTTATTGTCTTATTCCTTATGTAAAATACGCATTTTATTTGAAGATTAAAATGGCTCGGCACATTTTACGTCCAGCAGCATGTTAATTGGCTTAAGAATTAAAAAATAGCATCCAGCATCCATAACCGTTCAGTTTATCGGATTATTTCCTTATATACCAACTATCTTGAGTTATTCCATTACAGATTTCAGAAAAGAATTGATCAAATAAGAAAGAGCTTATATCCAGTAAGATATTATCTCAACTTTCAACAATATAAGAGAAAAACGCTATTAAATATTTGTTTAAACAATGAAAAGGTTTAAATCTCATTGTAACAATGGAAAGCACTTTTGTAAATTATGACAAATATATTTTTAAAAATTTATTAAAATTAGAGAACAAAAAATTGTACGGCCACTTAATTGATATCGTTGAAAAGATAACTTTTTAAAATTTTCAAATGGTGTAACAGCTGTGCCCAAATAAAGCCCAAATTTCGCTTAATTTTTTTCTTTTCTTTTATTTCTTTTGTTCTTTCTTTCTTTTTTCTTTAGTTTTTTTTTCGTTTCGTTTTCTTCGTCTTCTCGTTTCTTTCTTTTTTTCTTTTTGTTCTCTCTTTTGTTTTCGTTCTTTTGAAATTTTAATTCTAACTAAAATTTCAATAGAACAGCTCCGAGGTGCACATTGCCACCCTCCAAATTAAGTTTAGGCTAAATTTCATTGCTCTAGGTCTAGAGATCTGCTCTGTAGAGAGCCAACATACATTCTCCTTTATTACTAGTGAAGATTAAAGAATTGTTTAGTAGGATGGCTAAATGGTTTGGTCTTTTGAACAGCTAAATTACCTCATGTTGGTTGATCAAATTAAGAAGCAATTAGAAGAAACGCCACATATTGAAATTGATGAAGATATTTTGCCGCAAGCCGATGAAGAGTATAAGGAAATTAAGAAATTAATTGAAGTTAATTCTAAGGAATTTATCGAATCTCAACGTCCAAGTGAAGATTTTGTTCCAATGCTTAGCGAAGTTCAAAAATGGGAATCCTAGCGAGCCATATGGTTTCAAAATTAAAGGAAAAGGATTTTATGTATAAAAGAAAATTAATAAAAATAAAAAAGAACTAATTATTGTTTCTGAATGTTAATGTTTGATTTTTATTTATTTAAATTTATTTATGGTTATACATGTTTTTAACGTCATATATATTTGCATGTCAGCCAGGCAATAATAATAACAATTATAATCAATATAGAAGAATACAGTGGCGTAGCCATACGGTGGCAAAGGGGGATAGATGCCCCTGGTTTAAGGGGAGGGCGCCATTGAGCCAAAACATTACTGTGTTTGCGCCACTTTTTTAAGCAAAATATAATGAGGATAAAAATATCTTAATCCGGATATCATTTACGCTTACTAAGCTAGTGATGACGACTAGGTTTTTAAAAAAATCACAATTGTTCCCGAGCAGCACTTATCCTCGTTACGGCACTGACCATGGTGAAAAATCATTAATGCGTTTTTGTCACTTTTTCTAAGTCAAGTGCGATGAAGGGGCGAAAAAATTACATTATGACCCAGGCGCCACTTATCCTCGCTACGCCACTGAAGTTACTTGATTTATATAGGTTGTCTCTGTAAATTAGAATTAAGGGTGTGAGGAACTCACATCCATGATGACACTGGTATTTATGAAAATGACATTGAGAAACATTTTAATGGAAAACAATAGATTTCACTATTAATACAGTAAAACCTCTCTACAGTTGTCGTCCTCCGCTCCAAAGAAAATTGTCCGCTCTAAAGGGGTTTAATGTTTAGAAGCATGCGTATTTAAACAAGAATTCGCTGTTTGTAATGAAGCGAATGACAAGAATCATCTAAAGAAAAAAGTGCTTTTTTTTTAAAATTGTCGATTCTTTTGTTGTTGTTGAGGAATGGGCAATATCTTCGTTTTTTCTAAACTCTGTTGAGATGAAAGTTTCATTTGCTGATGGACGCAACCCATATCTGCAGCTTCTTTGTCCGAGTCCGAATCAGCGCATAAAAGGCGCAAATGAACTCTTGAATGACCAACCCCTGTATAGGCCGAACCTTACTTTCCCCTTTCCATTGGGAGAGGAATGAATAATTTCGAACTTATTTCAGGTGTTGTTTTTGAGTGTTTGAAACTTTTTTGTTTCTTTCTTACCTTTTATCTTAATAACAAGTTCATAAGTAAAGGAGAGTGGGATGGAATGTTTTTCATTGAGGTATAAGAGGAGACCAACTCGACCATTTAGAAGTGTTCGAGTTCAACATTATGTCTATGGGCCAAAAATTCAGTGCCAATCAAAAGCGGCCATTGAGAGGAATGACCACTAAGCAGGGGTGGTCTCTTAGAGAGGTTACTGTAGTTACTCATATTCAAAATACAGTAAAGCACCGTTTATTCGCCTTTCAAGGGAATGACGTAAAACGACATATAAACGAAAAGACGTATAATCGAAATTTTACTAAACAACTTTGATTATTACAAATTTAATGCTACTAATTCAAATTTATTTAAAAGTAATAATTTAATAATTAAGTTTTTTAAAGATAGTACTAGTATAATACTGCACAGTATGGAAATCAATAATTAAATTTTAAAATTAATCATTTATCACAAAAGTGAGAAAATCAGACCTTTATTGCATACATTGAGTACTAACTTTACGTATCTTAAACTATTTATGTGCAGGCATTTAATGAATAAAATATTTAATCGTCATCTGACGTGCAGATTGTCTGTGAGTATTAAATATATAATTATGAGTCGAATTAAGTTCATTGGATATTTTTTCCACTACTCTTTTGACAAAAGAAATAAGTTCGAAGTTTTCCAATGGAGTCCACTGCGTCTTTAAAGAAAGGCGGAAATAACTTCTTCATCATCGCTTAAACTTGCTTCAGACAATTTGTCTTCTATTAATTCATCAGCTGGGATTAATTCCGAACTCATGGTATCTTTATCACAGTTCCCATACTAGAAAAAAGGAAACTTTCACATTTAAGAAGGGGGGGGGGGCCGACGTATAAAAGAAGCTTTGCGTCCCATAAACGAACTCCATTACACTCCTGATCTACCCCCGAAATGATCATTCGTGAACCCCCAGGGTACGCGTACCACAGGTTGGGAGCCTCTGCCGTAGGGTTACAGAGTCAATTTTGCTCCCGCCCCGCTTTCGCGAAAGAACTTCACTTCACCTCTTTCATAGGCCTACATTTTGTGGTTTTCGCATTTGTGAGAGAGCCTAGCACCCCACGGTCGCATTTCAGATTCATGACCCAATACTATAAATAATTAACGAACGAAGACGAAAATCCAAAGTTTTGGACCGCTACACTCCAAAGAACCAAAAAACGAACAAACACACAAACACACACATACTTCCTCTTTTATATCTATCTTATTAAAATTCGAAGGTAAACAAACGTAAGGGAAGTGGGGGTAAGAATACGCATGGATTTTTTTCCTTGCTGGCAACAGTGCAAGCAGAAGCGAGTGTGATCATAACAACACATGTGTTTTCAACTCTCTCAAGAGACCGCCATTATTATTTTCATCCTTGCTGTCTTTTATTTATCAGGTAAGATATGATTTCGTTATGTTAGCATGTAATTTTTCTGTGAAGAAATCTTAGTTTTTTTTGTAAATAAAGGACTAATGCTTTCTTTCAAAATAAATATCATTATGAGGTTTGTTCCCTTCCGAACAACGAGGCCATATTAGAATTTAACTTTAGTGAATGATACGATCATCTATGGACGTTTTAGAGAAGCAATACATCGGCGGCTAAGAGTACGCACTGACTAGATATGCGTTCTCTTATCCGCTCTGTAATTTGAAGCAGCCATTCTAACAAAACTTTGCATTTTATTTTGTCATTATTATTATTATTATTATAAAAAATGAGATTAGAAACAATATTTTATGAATTATGGGTTTAAATTTTATGACTTTTACTATTTTTAAATATTAAAAATTATGATTTCTTAATTTCGGAAATAACAATATTTGAATTAGGCTATTTTTTAGGATTTTTTATTACGAAAAATAGTGCACTTCTAATTTTGTATGTTTCAAAGGTTAAATCAAGTTTCTATTCGCATTATAATGATATAAGTAAAACGTGTATTTATTTAAAAATGCGCCTTTAATTTCCAATATTCAGCGCCGTTGAGGCGGCAGAAGATATTAACCTATAATTCTGAAATTTTGTAAAGGTGTTGTTGTTAATAAATAGTAACTTTTAATCACTACCGCAAACCGATCAATGAAATCTGAGATTTTTTATTAATTTTTTAATTTTAACCATTTTTAGTCCAATTTTCGCAACTTTCTGCTCATTGAGGCAACAGAAGATATCAATTCGGAGTTATAAGATTTTACACACTTTTTAACGATAAGAGTTCGCAACTTTTTCACACTACATCAAAAAGATCTAAGAAAGTTCGACTTTTTCAGCCCGAGGCCTCTTGGTCTCACGTCCTGCGTACTGTTACCCGCCACGTCGGGTAGTTTGGCATTTTTTTACTTGCGTTTCGGAATATATATTTTTTTAAGCTAAAATTTTCATTTTTTGTACCCTTCTTTCTAAGTTAATAAACTATGATTCAGTGTATTTTCGAGGCTCTAACTTTTCAATACTCATTTTTATAACGAAAATTCCACTAGGTGTGTACTTTTACCCTCTTTTCCCTTATGTATCTATGTCCGGCTATCTTCTCAAGAACCGCTGATTGGAGAAGCCCGCGGAAAGTACCAAAAGATGGAGAATAATTCAAGGAATCCATTTTGACCATTTAAATTCCGAAATTTTAATTAGTAAAAAGATATTAATTAAAACTAATTTACAACAATACTTTTCAGTGTTGCAGCGCAATTCAAACCGTTTTCATTGTTTAAATAAATATTTAATTGCGTGTTTCTGTTTCATTGTTGAAAACTTCAACAATGCAATATGGATCCCTCAACAATGTAACATGGATGACGTTGTTTGCGGATTTTGGTAATTGATACAAAGGAACAAGGAAAATTAAATCGCTCAAATTGGGTGTTTTACTAAATATGTTTGTTTTCCTTGAGATTTAACTTTGAGATTTCATGTATGTAGTGCATCTTGCTTCATGTGTTTATAAACTGGACGAGGGAATATGAAAAAATATGTATCCTCATTAACGCTGGTTTATCTAATCGTTTGTGTCACATGACCTCACTTCTTCTCTCCGCCAGGGAATGACGCATTATTCGAGATAGCCCATGCAACGTCGGGCCATGCAGCTTGTATATAGATATATAGAGAGGCAACACTTGTAGTATATCAGCGTAAGAAACAACATACAATTAGATGGTAGATTGCCTGCACGGTGACATTCAACACTAGTAAGTGTAACTTCGTGGCGACACTTGAATTTACTTCTTTGAGATTAATGCCTTTATTTTCAAAACTTTCACCAAACCACCGCGCTTTGGGTTGCGTAATTTATGCGTTGATTTTAATTAACTGTATACAATAAAACAACACTGCCGAAAGATAATTTTCTTTTGATATTACTAGAGACTGAATAGAAAAAAAATTTATTGATTTAATTTAGCATGTAATATCTAGCTATGATTAAAAGAATTTTGTTCTGATTGAAAGAATCAGGTTCTCAGAAATAGCTTTCTGAAAAAGCATAGAAGAAAGAAAATGCACAGCTCATTTCCGAGTTGACGAAATGGTACTACTTTTATTTTCATTTACGGTTCAAGTTTTGCCTGTGACATAAAGAGTCACAGACAAAAATACACGTCGTGTCCTTACGCCCAGATTAATAGTCCCAAATACTACTATGTTAATGCACATGAAAATAATTAATATATTTGCATAAAATTTAGTTTTAAATTGCTTTCATCATTATTCTGTGCAATGGAACTGTGAGCATAAAACAAAAACTGCTTATTTTCATTGAGGTTTTCTATAGCACTGAATCTCGTCGGAACATATACAACATCTTTCACAGATTCGCTTGCAGCGTTTTATATTCTGTCAGCTTGAGTAGAGCTGGTTATGGGTAATAGAAATTACAGGCTGTTCAGCATTATCGTCTCTAATTAACAGTTCATGGATGAAAACCAGGACGAATAATCTCGAATTCGTTGGCTTTCGATGTATCACAATTTTGCCTCTATTCGATGTCTTGAAATGTATATTTCTTTAAAGAAAGTTAAGCAGTGACTAATAATTATTCTTTATTGTTCTTCATAGATTAACACCAAATACAAAGATACTTGGTTAGTCTATTTATTTAAAATTAAAAAAAAAGATATATTTGGGGATAGATATATAGAATTGTGTTTTGATTTGCAGTATTTCTTTGCAATTAAAACAAACGCGTTTGAAAATAACAACTGAAACAAGTCCATGAAGGAGAGCATCGTTTCTTGTATTTGAATTAAACATAGTTAAGTGACAGTCAACTCTTGGATCACATGCCACCCATTTGTTTCATTGGTTCCATTCCTTCCATTTCAGCGACGATCGTGTCACACTTTCCGTTGGCTATGTTTGTTTCCAAGAGTTCCATGACACATTGCTGAAAGTAAGAAAAAAAAAAGTATTCACTCAAACATATGAAAATATGAGAAGTCATATGAACTGCTTCTGATGGAAGAAAAGAAGCATATAATATCAATAGTCATTCAACCAACCATTGCACCCAGACGGTGGCGTAATTACTGTCCAGCCACCAGGAGAAAAACCCTGGACAGGGTTGCCGCAAGTAGACGAGTCGAAGAAAGGAGGGAAACGGGTATAAAATCAACCGCAACATTTGGCGCACATTCGTTAGGCGAGAAATTCGTTTTCGATCGTAGTATGAAGAGAAATTAGACTTCTGTCCGTTCTGTCTGCGCCAAATAAAACAAAGCCCTTTCATTCACCCCCAAAATGCAGTGGAATATCCCGTTTCCATGACGCTCGCCGTAGATATGTCTGGTGTCTAGAGTTTTTCTCGCGGCGGTAATACAGTTCAGCGTGGGAGGAGAAAAAGCATTATAAAAATAGCCAGTGGTAACTGAAGTTGACATTACGAGAAAAGTTATGTGCAGGGCCAGATTTACACATTTCTACACCCTAAGCCAAAACATATTCTGGACACCGTCTCAAAAAAGTTAATATATAATTTTGAATTAATTATAAAATATTTTCAAAACATATAAACAATACAATCTTTATAGTCTTTGAAGCACATTAAATTATTAGTTCCATATTGCACGACTTATGAAATAACATAAGATTAGCACCCACAAAAATATTCCCTCGCAAGTCTTGAAATCATCTGAAATATTTGCTAGAACTTTTTGGTTTTCTCGCTTTTTTCCGCGAATAGGTTTGAAGGATTATTGAACTGGACAGAGCTCATTAAATTTGATTCGCTGCAAAGAAGTACAAGGGCAAAATAGGGTAAGGACCACAGAATACAAAAAAATGTAATTCAATATATTTTCTGTAACGAATGTAAATTTAAAAATTTATACCATCATTTTATATTGCCTTTACAAAACAATATTAAAAATTCGTAAATATTCGGCTGTTTTTTCTTCTGTTTATTCGCCCCCTGACGGCTGTGCCCTAGGCCATGGCCTAGGTTGGCCCTATGAGAAATCTGGCCTTGGTAATGCGATGCACCAAGACAGTGGTGTAGCTAAAGTGTGGCTGGGCCCACGGTCTTAGGAGCTCCCCGATTCGAAGTGTTAGAATTACATGAGAGACATACTTTTATAATTGGTGATAGTGTTGATTTTAATCTTCTAATTATTTAGCGAGAACTCCATATTGTATAGTTACGACACTTCACCCAGATAAATGGCCCTGAATATGATTGCAATGTATTTAATAGCAAATTGGTATATTCGGACAAAATTTATTTAAAATTTTAGTAATCGATATTCTTTGGAATGATCCCTTGAGTACAAGGTGTTTAAGAAAGATGGTAGAAACTCAAAGAATTGGTAGTACACACCAAGTCAAATAATTTTCATCATACAATGCACGGCCTCATATGAAGATTCCATGGCAAACCCCAGGGCGTTTGGAAATGCCCGTTCTCATACATTAAAGTTTCAAGGAGATAAATGAGAAAGCGTATGAAAATATCATCTGGGTAAGAAGAAGATTAATCCATATGTAAATGTAAGCCACAGTGAATAAAAGCCGCCTTGATTGAAGAAAGTACCTTACAATTCTACGATACTTGAGTTGACCCCCATTTTAAACACTTCGGCACTACACCATTGGTAGGACGTCTTGGCATGTCAAGATTGCATTTACCATGATACAGGATCTGATATATGAGCCTCGAACAATAACTTCTATAGCCTGCGAGTCAGTGCGAAATACATCTTAAAGAGTACTTACTGAGGTGCTTTTCAGACGCTTGCATCTATCCCTCACTTTAGGACTACCACAGATCTCCTGTAAAGAAACACAAGAATATTATTCCAGTATAAAATACTAATTCTTCATTTACACCATTAAAATTTTATTGTACGTGAGGCTATCTTCTCACGAAACGCTGAACAGAGAAGCGCGCCGAAAGTACCAAAAGATGGGAAATAATTTAAGAAATCCATTTTGACCATTGAAATTCCGAAATTATAATTAGTAAAAAATTTATGAATTAAAAATTAATTTACAACAAAACTTTTTATTGTTTCAGCGCAATTCAAAACGTTTTCGCTGTTTAAATAAATATTTAATTGCGTGTTTCTCTTTCATTGTTGAAAGCTGAGAATGCAGTATGGATGGCGTTGTGTGCGGTTTTTGATAATTGATACAAAGAAACAAGGAAAGTTTAATCGCTCAAATAGGGTTTTTACTAAAAATGTTGTTTTACGTGGGGTTTTATTTTGGTATCTCATGTATGCAGTGCATCTTGCTTCATGCGTATATAAATTTGAGGCGGGGCCATATGAAAAAATATGGATCCCAAGCAACGCTGGGTTGTATCCTTCCTTCCGTACTAAATTCAAACAAAAATAATTCCGGAATCGGATAGACCATCAATTTTTCCACGACACTATATAATATTTTCTTACAAAATAAAGTTATAGTTTTTAAATTTCAACGGTATAATTTTTTTATTATTATTCTGATTTCGACGCGTTTTCTCAGACGGAATGTTTAAACAGCTCTTTTCTCCTTATTAATGTTGGGCATGTGTCACGTGACCTCACTTCATCTCTCCTCCAGGGAAGAAGCGGAGAGAAGAAGTGAGTTCACTAGATGAGGTAAATTGTTACATTCGAGATAGCCTGTGCTACGCCTTGCTTTCAGCTAGTATTTATATTAAAACTCGTCACTTTTGGCGATCAGCTGTTCGCTCGTAATATAAATAACCCGTAGTTATACTTGCAAAATAGCGAAATCGGTCCAGTTGTTGTAGGACTCTGTCGATGAGGTCAGACGACCATTGATAACGCATCTAGGGATCATGAGCTTTCAGATGAAAAAAAAAATTTGGCGAAATCAATGTAGTGGTTAGGGCTGGGGTACTCTGTCAAGGTTTTTCCCATAGAGAATTTACAGTAAGGCTGTCAAACTCGCGGCCCGCACTGAGTATCTTTGCGACCCAGTAAACATATTAGTGTGTAACCTTTAGTTACACACTAATATGTTTACTTTTTGTACTTATGTACATATTTTTCGAGGTAGTCGTAACACCATTTACTCACAACTCAGAATTGAAAGCGAGTGAATTGAAACAGTATAAACGTCTTCTGTTCTATTCTTAACTTATTTAATACCGTTGCAAAGCGCTTGTGTATAAAACGCAGTGAACTGAACAAGATAAAGTGCTAATGTAAAATATATATAAAATATTTTAATTATTTTTTTAAAATTAGAGAAAAACTGTACGGAAATAAAATTGGTACAACGGAAAACCTAATTTTTTAAATTTCAAAGTGCTGTAAAAATGCATGATTGTGTTGAATTATAAAAATTTTAAATGGTGTTAAAAATGTTGGAAATTATGCGCAGTTAACTTTCCTTCAGTCTCCTCATTCAATCTTCTAACCAATCACAAGCTATTGTGATGATGTCATGATGCAATACGTCACTGCGTGATGTCATATATATCCCATGATTCCTTTCACGGAGAGCCAGTAAGAGGCTCAGTGATGTACTTTGAACTGTGCTTGTAAAGCGTCCTTTATGTCTGTGTCTTTGTCTTACGTGCTATGTGTTTAAAATAAACGATGATCAAACCAGTTTCTCGAACTCTGCTAATTTCCCCTTCAAAAATGAATGTTTGTGCGATAATATGTGCGAAGGTTACTGGGAAAAAACTTTAAAATTTCGATTTGTTTTTAATTAAAAAAATCTAATTAAATGTTTCCTTTTTTTCAGTGTGTAAATTCTACCCAAAAAGCAACTAAGTACTAAATTGGGTAGCTCTGGGTCCAAAGGTCTGCCCTGTAGAATGTTTTGAACGATTTCTGCATCATGCATGACGCATGTCGGATCGCGCAATTTACAAATTGCGTCCAACTTATAAGCCTTTTATGTTAAAAATAAGAAAAGCTCAGTTACGTATATATCCTCCTTTCCTATGTAATCTATAGAACTGTAAACACTTTATTTCCTAATTTGATTCTGAGATAAAATGATCAATATGTTTTAACCCTTTCAAGGGCAGTCGTGTCTCGTCGGATCCACCCTTTTATGAGCTTCTTCCAGATGGTAGTCTTTTGATGATTTATCAGAAAGAATGTCTTTTTAGTATGTAATAAAGACAACAGATGGCAGCATGAATTCTATTTTTTCCCTAATGCATTTTTAGAGTCATCAACATTGTTCCTACGGGAAAAAAAAAATTACAATTGCTTGTGCCCCTGAAAGGGTTATTATGAAAATGACTCACCTTAATATTTTCTCCTGCTTTAGCTGCAAAATGATCGTTTACCTTCCTCTGAAACAGCAACAAATTCTTTAGAAGCGCAGATTGTGTACAAGATCAACAATGTTATTTCTCTCCTGTTTTTCTCTTAAAGGATTAATATGACATTTTAGTACAGAAATATTTGTGCAATTAAGGGAATCTGAAATATCTGTGGTTAGTTGCATCCCAGATACACCCCCACTGAAGCATACCCAAACTGAGTATGCGTCAGCAGCTGTAAATACATTTAGCATCTCCCACAAACAATCGTTTCTATTTATTCACTTCTGATCCGTGTAATTCGGGAGCCAAGACTCTGAGCTGACAATTCTTGGCTGCCTTTTTATGTCTCGTATGTTCCAATTAGAAATCTTTCCTGGAAAAGGCAGTTAATTGACAATTTAATAATGAGGACAGTTTTGTTCTCCTATATATATTCACACGCAACGTACAAGGGACATAAGAAGAAATAATAATGCACATCCAATTCCGTAATATACAGGGTGTTCTAGAATTGTTGGACCCATTTCAAAAATTAATAATAATAAAAAAAAACTAATAATGCTACAACTACGGCTTTTTTTTAAATGAGAGCCCATTTTAAATAGTTGTTTTTCTGATAGGTAACGTGCCGTTACTGTGGTCGTAAATTATTGGACATCTCCAATTTTTGAGAGCTATTATCTGCGAAACTATTAAAGCTAGAAGAAAAATGAAAGCATATGTCCGTAGGGAATTTTACGCTCTTTAATTTGTTGAATCAATTGTAATTCGAAAACTGAATAGTTTTCGACATATTCAAGAAAAACAACAAAAAACAAAAGAAAGGCGCAGTTCGGGACCGCGCAGTAGATTTTTCGTGAAAACGTCAGGATAAAATCTTAAAACAAGTGTTTCGTATTAATATGTAATTTAATTATAAACCTCTTTAATACAATATTTACACACACAGAGTAGTATAATGGCTACAGAATAGATAAATCACAAGCTACCACAGACTCTTGCTACATGCGTTAAACTTGGTAACTAACCGAAATAAAAAACTGTTTGTTATGTTAACATCGCTACGTCCCGGGAATTTCTTTAAGACAAGAAAAAATAACTCTAAAAACAGCCGATAGGTGACGCTGACGTACACAAGTCAATGAAAAATAATAACGAAAAGAATGCCTCCAAATCGTTTATTACAGCAGTATGTGTTCCACATGACCATCACCACTGGCCACACATTGCAGTCAAGTCAAAAATCCAGCAACGACAGAGTGCAGCAGGCAACGGTCGCTGATTCCTGGTTCACAGAAAACTTCACCAATAAAGCTTTATCCTTCGCACTCAGCAGAAGTTGTAACCATCTCATTTGCATATTTCCAACGAAGCCGCTCGTACCAGCGCCATCTATCGGCTGTTTATTGAGTTATTTTTCCTGTCTTTAAAAAAATTCTGCAAACCGTTTTTCATTTCGGTTATTTTTCCAGCTTTTTATGAATTTTACAAGTTTCTGCGGACTTTTTGTTCACCCTGAATATATTTTTTCATGCTTGTTTACTGACATTTTATCCTTGAATTTTTTTTAATATTCTTATTTGGTCTATCTTATCGCATTTTTAAAAATTTCTTATTTTAGTATTATTTTGTATTCTATATTAATTTAAGTTTTGTTTTAGTTGTTTGTCTTTGTTTAAAATTTTTATTTTATTTTATCAGTATTTTTCTTAATCTTTCTGAAAGTTGACATGTTTGTTGTATGTTTGTGATTTGTAACACTGTGATTTTATGTGTTATGACATGTATGTTCTGTGAATCTTCCCCGCCGGCTTTCATGCGCCATGCACCATTTTGAGAAGTTAGGTGAAGTCGGTGAGGGTTAAATAAATAAAAAACAGCACCCTCATGGTACAAGTTTGTACCATGAGTTCTGAATCACCCTGTATAATGAATTGTATCATAAAACTGCTATTGTTTTCTTGTCCGAATTTATTAAGTTAAATCATAAGCTAAAAATTTCCTTTTTTTATTCACCATTAAAAACAGTTTTTTGTACACTCATCCTGAATCATCCTGAACATGGCATCCCCGGATAAATGTTATTAATTTATGCCAATCAACGAAACACCAACGCAAAATTGATTTCTTTTCTTCATACAATCTTGGCACTATCAGTGATTGTATGAGGCATTATACAGTAAAACTTCGATTAACCGTCATCGTCCGGATCAGGGCTAAGACGGATAGCAGAAATCTCTTAATAAATATGTACAGAAACGTGATTTCACTTCTGGCGTGGGATGAAAATCAAAATAAAATCCTTTTAAAGTGAATCATACATACATATTGCTTTTAAGGGGACATACAACTCTTCAACCTTAAAAAAATGGGGGGAAGTATCAAATTCGATACATTATACCTCTGAAACAATGCAATTCACAAACTCACTTTTTTTCCTAGAAAAATATTTTTTTTCTCTTATAGTACACACATTTCCAAACCTTTATATTGGTATGTATTTTTTTTGAGAGAGTTATAAATATGAGTATAAATTTTAGAGAAAAATGAGATAGTTACCTTGCGCGCATGAGTACGGATAAAATATTTGTCTAAACACAATATTTTGAGTATCTAAGTAATCCAAACAGTCTGTTTAAGGAATTGAACTTCAATTTATTAACATTTAAATTTATTTTCTATTTTATATATATCAATTTAAAATCAAAATGTTAGAAATTCTTAACTTTTCTAACCCCCCGAAAAACTTCTTTGGAGGAAATATGTAAAAAAATGTGGTTCAATTTGTAGAACATAGCACAATACATATTCAGTAAAAATTTTATGTAAAAATATTCAATAGTTCTTGAGATATCGTGCTCGCAATATCAAAAAAACACATTTTGAGATACAGCGCTTTAAATTTATGGCCATATTCAATGTTTACGTTGAATAGCTGATACATGTTCGCTCATAACTTTCATAATTGCGGTTATTTTTTAACGCGGATTGTTTTAAATCGCTCAGAAAAGACAGGGGAATAATATATATATTTTTTCAAAAAAATCGAAAATTTTCAAGGTTTAACAGTCGTATGTCCCCTTAATTTTACAAACAGATCGATATAAACTTCAATACAAGAGTAGTAATGTACAAAAATGCATTGTAACAACAACATTTGTGTTGGTATTACAATGCTATCGTTGTGTAATTAACATTTAAAACCTACATTACCTTTTTCAGACGATGACGGATAACAGAAATTGACGGTTTAACGAGTGACGGTTAATCAAAGTTTTATTGTAGTTAAGAATATTCTTTGTCAATTTCCACTCTGTGAGAGAAAGCAGCTTACCTGATCATAATCGTCTAATACACAGAAATCTTCATTGACGCCAGTCATGGTCAGTCTTGTAAAATTGCCGACGGGACTGTCTCCAAATAGCTTCACGTATTCGTTTATCTCCTAGATTAAAAATAAAAATATAGAAACTAATTATAAAAGTTTCAATTTCCTCGTCCATGCTTCAGACTTATCATGTTCCAAGGTGGACTTGGGTGTTCACAAACTTTGTGTGTGATGCTCTTTACCATATTTCGCAAGTACCCTGATTTTAAGAATCTTTTTTGACGTAGACTTACGTCTCTCCATAATGGTCTATTGGTGTGTCGGGAAAAGAAAAAATTATGACGCTTTTCGTGATATTTTTAAACGCTTATAGATCCGCCACCAAATAACATAGAGAGTTGGTTTTAGTATCATTTAACAGACAAAGGTAGACATTGAAGCTTGCGAAAAGAATTTTAGAATTTGGAATTACGGTTCAGTCACAGTCGAGTTGCAAAGTTGGTGAAAATCACTAAAAATTTTGATGACTTCACAGCGAACGATGCGCGTACGCAGTCTATCCAAGTACGTTTGGCAATTCATTCACCTATCTTACGTTCAAGCGAAATATTGGTCAAGAATTATTGAATTATGTCAAATTACGTGGTAAAGTTAAACGCTTATAGCTCCGCAACCAAATAACATGGAGAGTTGGTTTCAGCTTCATTTAACAGAGGAAGGTAGACACTGAAGATTACAAAGATAATTTCAGAATTTGTAATTATGGTTTAATCACAGTCGAGTTGCAAATTTGGTGAAAATCACGAAGAATTTTAATGACGTCGCAGCGACCGATGCGCGCGCACACATCGGTTGTGAGCGGTATATTAACTAGATTTTAACAGATTAATAATTAATTCATTTCAGATTAATTAATTAAATCAGATTAATTCATTTAACAGAGAAAGGTCATATAGCATAGGTCATAGGTCAAAGTCACATAGAGCTACTTTAGTCACATAGTACAACTTTAGTCACAGAAAGTCACAGTTGAGTAAGGTAAGTCTACGCCCCTCAATCCCAGCGGCCGTTTCGCCGAGACAGCCTCCCGTCGAATTTTTTTTTAAAGCGAAATCTTGAATCAAGTTGTGATAGTCAAAATGAAATTTGTCTTTCTGAAATTAACTATTTATTTATAGATTTCAAAACAATATCACGACTAAATCTTACTGATCAGCTTTTGCCCAGTTCTAGTGTGTCTCGGGTTTGAAAAGTATACCCGAATGCAAGTGAATGCAGTAAGAAAATTTCTAGAAAAAAACTTTTATATGATTTCTTTTAGTGCATTATTACGATGCATTGAAATCCGATATTAAATACGTTAGAAACCTGAATATGGAAAGCAGTCATCCAAAATAAATGATTCAAAAGCAAAATCAAGGACATAATATCGGAGTCTTGGCCGCAAACCAAATTAAAGTGATAAAGTTATCTACTTGTTGTTGAAACGAATTGGTAATGAAAACTATAAAATTAAGTTAAGAATTGAGTCTTTAAAAAATTATAGGTAAAAACTTAACAGTGTTATGCTATATCTTTATTCTCTAAAGAATCTGAAAAGGTTTCATTTTAGGATGTTATTATTGTGAATTAAAATATCGAACTCAAATAAATTAAAAACAGTCCCGCAAAAAGTTGAAAAAAAGGAAGGTAAAATAGTTAAAACAGGTGAAACAAAAGGCGATTTTCAATTGTTGTTTGGAATAAGATAATTGCCATTTTTAATAAAAGAGTTTTAATTGTTTTTTGAATATGAATACTATTTGTTATGAAAATTGTGTCACAAACTTGAAAACGCTGAAAGGTAATATTTATTCGTCTATCTAAGAGAACACATTAAATAAATGGAAAAACATGAAATAATTTCCTCTCTGACTGCTAGTCTCATAAAAGCGTTTTAAGGCAAACTCCATTTCGATATCAAACTTGTAACTAAAAGTCCTTAGAATTGAGTAAACTTGCTTGGAGTTGCAATACTTAATCATTTTTTGTGTTTATGAAACTGAAGTTGTAGCAAACTGAACTGAAACTAAAACTATAGCAAAAACTGAAATAATTTAGCAAAATGATTTTCCCACCATCTTTGAAATATTACGACTTATTGGCCGAGCGAATCTAGTCCTATTTCGATTCGACAGTGCGGTATTTCATTTGCTTGTCTGTAAGTTTCTTTGTTACAGACAGTGTGTGTTGCTACGCATAAGTTACGCAGTTGGTTCGAAGGAAGGTTTTGGGAGAAGGAAGGTGGTGAACTGCTAGGCTGTGCACTCATTTTTCTTTCACTGTATTTTTCGTATTTCAAAGTTTTCGCTTTATGATTCTATAACTTAATTTTTGTTGCTGTTTGCTTCAAATCACAAGAAGAACAGCGGCGGTGGGTGTTGCGGGTGTGCTTCACTCCTCTGGTTTTCTTTTTTGCGGAACGTCTCTGTGGCTTCGGATGGCTTCCTAACTTTGTTTTTTCTTCGGTGTTGCGTACGGTGGGTTCGGCTCGTGAACTTTTGATCGAGTGGGAGCCGGTCGCCATTTTGTGCGGCCATTTATTTCCCCCTCTTCAGTTTTTGTTTCTTCGTGAACAGTTTCTCAGGTAATATTTCTACTTCTTTTTTAATACTTGGATTGGAATATTTTCATACTGTGCTCTTCGCATTTTAAGATTGCTTCCACAATGAGTGATATTCAAGAATATTCAATGATGGATTTTCAAACACAGGATGACTCCTCTCTTACCAATAATAACTCGCTTAACAGACTTGTTTTAACACTTAGCTCCAAAGATTTTAAGGAAATCAATATCGTCATGTCACATCAAACAGGCGGGTCACGAATACCAAAAATGAATCCCCTTGCACTGCATACGTATATAAAACAAAAAATTTCACAATCTGAAATGATAACAAATATGCGACACACCAGACAGGGCAAAGTCCTGTTTACTACATCGGACCCGATTTGCGCGGCTAACCTGCTCACATTAACCAAACTGCTTGATATTCCAATTTCAGCAACCGTCCTATGGGAAAACATCACTACAAAATTTCTTCTAACTGACGTACCGACAGCAACATCGCTGGAAGAATTAGCGTCTGAACTCGCATGCTCAAATGACATTGTCATTACCCATATGAGAAGATTTGTCAAGCAGAACACCCAACCGGAAGCTGCACCGGTCCTAATCACAATATTGGGGACAACGCTCCCGGAACATATCAAAATGTGGTTTATTCATCAAAAAATTAACTTATTCATTGATCGACCGAGAATGTGCAATAAATGTTTTTCATTTTTCCATGCCACAAGAACCTGCAACCTAAATCCGGCATGTCATCAATGTGGACAAATACATACTTCTTCCTGCCAAAGTCCAATGCAATGCATAAACTGTAAGGGAAACCATTCAGCACTGGATAAAAATTGCCCTCATTACATAAAGGAAATCAAAGTACTCGAATACTAAAGCAAGACATCATGTTACGACCGGGGAGGCAAGACGACTTCTTAATCAGAGAACCAACACAAATTTAGCAACCATTGTTAAATCAAACACATGTACCTCTGACATAGAGAACACTCTCACAACAAAAATGGAAGCTCTCTTCCAAAAAATGCAAGAAAAGATCGACCAACAAATGGCTGCAATGTTAACTATGTTTGAAAAGACCTTTGACTCTCTTCTTCAAAAGATCCTTCAGATGTTCTCAGGTGCTGACTCTCAATCCTCGTCCCCAAATCGCAAGAAAGTTGCTAATAAGTCTCATCTTGTTAACATGAACATTTCTAACTTGAGAAAAACGCTCGACAAGGGTGGGACGACTGCGTCCGCCTAGTGGTTTTTTTTTCTTTCTTTTCCATGTCTTTCGTTCAGTGGAACTGTCGTGGTTTAAAAAAAAAACTGTGGCTTAAAGTTCCTCCTTTTTCTACGGCCCAATTTTGGGTCTTTCAAGAAACTTTTTTTAAGCAAGAAGATTTTCTTACTTCGTCAAATATGAATTTTTTTTATTTCGTACGTCACGGTCGCTCAGGAGGTGGCCTTCTTACAGGTTTCCCAAAATCGGCAGCTGCAAAATTATTCCCTCTCCCTTTGATTCTAATTCATCAACAGAAATGCTAACAGCAGAAATTTTCTATAAGCAGCAATCCTTTACAATTATCAACGTATATGCCCCCCAGGGTTTTGATATAACTCAGGCGAGAATGTATTTTGAATCCCTTAAAGCACCCATTTTTATTTTTGGAGATTTTAACTTGCACCATCCTATGTGGAAAGCAAATAGCTCAAACTCACTTAGCAACAATTTTGCAGACTGGCTCCAAATGTCGAACTTCCTTCTTCTTAACTCCACTACCCCGACGCATATTTCACATACAGGTAGCCAATCCATCTTGGATCTATCAATCTGCACAGCTGATATCTTTCATCAAGTGAAAACCTTTGTCAACAATACTTCTTTTGAAAGCGACCACAACCCGGTTATTACGGAATGGTCAAATATAAATTTTGCACCCCGGAACATCAAATCAATAAACTGGGCCAATATAATGCAGCAAACATCTGAAATCCTCTCCTCGACATTGCAAGACTTTTCAATCACCATGGCAATAGTATCTAGCTCTATCAAAAATAATAACACCATGACCCCCTTACCACGTAATAACTTCCCACCCTGGTGGAATACGGCATGCCACAACTTCTTATTATTAAAAAAAATTAAAAATAAGGCACATAACGCTTTCTCAATAGCAGCTTGGATTAAATATAAAAATACTCATCTAAATTACGAAGGACCATGAAGAAAGCCAGCAGAAGTTACTGGGACTCCATTTGCAACATATCTCGAAATCCTCGGATGTTCTACTCCATGCTCAATAAAATTAGTAACCATGTATCGCAAGATATCAATACGTCCAACCTGCTTATCCATAACAATCGCATCATTTCGAATCCGCAACTAAGGCCGCGATGGCCTAGTGGTAAGGTCTCGGCTTTGGGGCCGGAGGGTTCCAGGTTCGAGACCCGATTCCACTGAAGATCCGCCGTGTACGGGGCCTGTTGGACGCTAAATCATACGTAGTGGCCAAACGTCCTCCCGTTGGTGTGGTGTGGAAGTTTGGAGAGGGGGGTGCCAGCTCAGGTGTCGTCCTCGTCATCTGACCGTGGTTCAAAATTACGAGGTCCGTCCCAAAATAGCCCTCGTGTTGCTTCCAAACGGGACGTTAATATAACTAACTAACTAACTCGAATCCGCAACTGCAGAGCAATCTATTTGTTAATTTTTTTGCTCTTCGTATTCAACATGAGCCAATCCCACTCGACTATAATGGAGTCCATAACTCGAACCTTAACCACCCCATCCAAATTCAAGAAACCATCAAGGCGATTCAAACTACCAGAAACAGCGCTCCAGGGGCAGACAACATCCCCGCCGCTTGGTTCAAAAGACTCAACAATCAGCAGGCGCATACCCTTACAGCCAGCTTTCAAGAAATTTTTATTACAACGAACATCCCGCAGCAATGGAAACACTCACTAATAATTCCGATTCCAAAGCCATCCAAAGACAAAACCATAATCTCATCTTATAGACCCATCGCACTCACATCAGTCGGAGCGAAAATATTTGAACGTATACTTACAAAACGCATATCAACATTCCTTCTTACTCAAAAAAAATCCCACCTTGTGTCTATGGATTTCTTCCTTTACGAGATAACCAACTGGCCATCTATAACATCCAGTCTAACATTTTAGAAGCTCATCAACAAAAGGATTTTTTCATTGGTATTAATCTGGACATACAAAGTGCCTACGACTCAGTTTATATTGATGGACTCATCCAAAAATGCCTACACATTGGTATTACGGGCTACATCGTTAAATTCATTCACCATTTCTTACAAGACAGAGTGTTGCAGGTTCGTTGGAGAAACCAGCTTTCGAAAACAAAAGTCACCCAGCGTGGCCTTGCACAAGGAAGCGTGCTTTCCCCCATCTTGTTTGCAATATTTTTATTTGACTTTGAAGATACCTTGGAAGAGGGAGTCCAAGTTTCTATTTTTACAGATGATATCTTCATTTACTGTTCGCACAAATCCCCCGATCATATTGTCAAAAAACTTCGACGCACAATGAATAATGTGTATCAGTGGTGCAAATACTGGAAACTTAAAATCTCGCCAGAAAAAAGTGCAGTCGCGGACCTTTCTAGAAGAAGAATGTCCTCCCACCCCGACATATCTTACGCAGGAGTCCCCCTGCCATGGAAAACAGAAATAAAATACCTGGGTTTTATATTCTCGAAAACCACTCAAAATAACATAAACATCAAGTGCCTCCGCACTAAAGCCCGGCGAAAAATAAATGCCTTAAAATCGATCGCATATAAAACATATGGCCCAAGAACCAAGGACTTAATTTCCATCGCTAATAAAAGTATCTGCAGCCTATTTTTTACAATTGTTCAACAATTAATAAGTGGTCGGCCACACATCTCCACATCTGTGACGTGATCCAGACAACTGCACTACGGACGGCTATGGGATTACCGATATGGACTCCGAACATAATTTTGCTGAAACTTGCAGCTCAAGAAACATTATCGAGGAAAATTCAACGACTTGCAACTCAATTTTTTCTAAAACATATAGCATATGGAGCACACTCACCACTATATAGGAACGATGGTACTTCATCGGTTCAATTGACAAATAAAGATTCGAATGCACTTGAACAGATATTATCCGCCTTCAATGTCGACATTAATCACATCATTAAATTCCCAATTACGTTGGATTGCCTCAATATAAAGTGTAAAATCCACATACATTCTTTTTTATTTCAAGATAAATCGTTACCAAAAACTACCATTGAATCTCTATTTGAAGACACTATTCGGACACACTTCTCCAATTTTTTCCTTATTGCAACAGATGCATCCAAATCTCAGCAGATTACTTCCATTGCTGGCACATCTAGCACGAACTCTTTTGCATATCGACTTCAACATCTTAACACTATTTTTTCGGCAGAGGCACTGGCTTTGTGTCAAGCTCTGGATGAACTACCGAATGACGAGGACAACTTACTTCTTCTAACAGATAGTCTTTCGGTGCTGCAAGCCCTCGCAAATTTATCTATTAAATCAAATAAAATCATCCTGAGACTAGCTGCTAAGATCGCTACAAGAGAAAAATTTCACCAAAACATTGTCCTCCTGTGGACACCTGGGCATGCAGGTATCAAATGGAACGAAAAAGCCGACAATTTGGCTAGACGGGTTTCAGAGTCCGATCTCAGCATCCATTGGGTTACAGTCGAAGACATCATCACACAACTAAAAGCCCATGCAGAAAATCAAACTGATGCTGCGAACCGAGGAAGTAAATACTATGCAACTCTTGGTGATATTCCGTCCATCCCAACCATAGCACCTTGGTTAAAAAACAGAAGAGAAGATATTATCATCGCCCGCATAATATCACGCATGATTGTAACACCTGCATTGCTCCACAGATTTGGTCTAAATGACAATCCTCTTTACTCAATGTGCAAATGCGACAACTCCATCGAACATATTCTGCTCTACTACCGGAAATATTCCCTCATCAGACAAGCACTCTGTCACCGCCTCCATGTTAATCTCGATGGTCCTTCCTCTCAATTATCTGTGCCTCTCAGCACGCCATTCGTGCACTTTTTTCACTGCTTAAATTTTTCGACATCTGCTGATTTTTTCTCTCTGTTATGTTTTTGTCTCATCTGGTTTCTTGTTGTCGTTAGCTCTGACAGCTTGTTGCCTCAAAACTTTTCTATTTCAAGTCAAATCAAGCCTTTCGCTCTTTTCAATTGAAGCACAACATTATTCTGTCCCTTTCTCTTGAACTGTTTTTGACTCTATTGGATACTAGGAGACAAAAGCCCTGGCAGCTATAAGTCTCAAACCCTACAAAAAGTTCAAGTTCAAGTTACGCAGTTAGGGCCAAAACGCATTGCACAAGTTTCTTCGAATATGGTATGATTGATCCTTGAAATCTTTAAAAACGACGTAATGTGTAAGGATTTAATTTTTTTTAAAATTCTGTTTCAAGATAGCAGCAGTTTTAATGGTTTCAATGTTCTATGAGTTTGGCGCCATTGAATTATTTGAGTCATTTTGGTAATGGCGGAATATTTAATTGTCATTTTGCCAATACTGATAAAAGAAGCCATTTAATTGCAATTTTGTGAATACTGATAAAGGCAGAAACTTGTGCGAATAACTCGCATTTTAAAAAATCGAGGCAAGAACATAGTTCTTCGATCCAAGCTCATAATTGTAGCAAGAGTTGCAACTCCGTAAAATAAATAAGTAAATGAATCATAGTTCCATGTTGAAAGACGTAAACTTTTTCTTGTTTAGGCCCATCTAATCTTGTTTTTCTCTTTTCTTGTAAATATATTTTTTTCCTGCGATTCTAGCCAAACTCTTCATGGTGTAAAAATTTGAAGATTATCTGTTTTTGTGGAACGATTTTCTGCGTATTTATTACGTCAATTTTCATTTTCTTTTGTTTGTTTTAATTTTGAGACTCTATTTACAATGTCTCTAAAAATACCGATAATAGCAATTGACACATAACTGTATTTTTTTAAAATTGATAAAAGCAGACATTTAATTGTAGTTTTGTTAGCACTGATAAAAGTAGCGCTTTGTGTTAATAATTCGCACCCGAAAAAATGGCTAAACAGTTAAATAATGCGATGAAGATCACATCTACTAGTTAAGAACATTTTATATTCCCTTTCCTGTGCATTTTTGTTTTAGAGAACATTATTTTTTTGTATTACAGATATAAAATAATTTTTATAACAGCTTTTACAAGTTGGTCATTATAATGAAAACTAGAAAATCACCCGTCATGGTATGACGAGTGCAAATTGCCTTTTCATTGGAGAGATTTCTCGTCAAATTTGACGTTTTAAATAGATATATATGCGAGAGAAATGTTTAATATTGATTGAAAACAAATAAAATAAACATATGTTTTATGACAGAAAATATTTTTTTATTTATATATTATTTACATATTTCTTTATTCAAAATGCCTCAACATTCCGCGTGAAGTATTTTTCGTTGTTTAACAATTTTATTATGATTCAATAACCATGAAATTCCATCTTGTCAAACGTAAGTCAAAAGTTAAAATTTCAAAGGAATTCTTATTCGAAATTCTAATCAAAACAAAGCACTTCTCTGCTTGTCAAATGTGGGCAAAAAATGTTATCAAATTATATAATCACGATTGCAATAAATAATAAGATGCATCGTGGCGTCTAAACTATATCACGCGCATGATATACCACTGACGTAATTTACTTCTTTTTATTAAAAAACGGAAATTAATTTGAAATATATGATTAATATAATTTAAAATTTCTCGGGAACTATTGATCATAGCGAGATAAATTTTATATCAATAGATAGCAAATTTTATTTCACTATTTTAGAGCTATTAAATTTGAAATTAGAACGACAACTACTGTTTTAACTTTAAAATTACTGAAATTTAGTTCTCTAACAATGGAATAATGCTGTTTAACGTCTCGCAGTGCTATGCCGCGAGTTTTATTGTTGGTGACGTCAAAGCGTTACCGAGAGACAGATCTGGGTTATTATATTAGTAATAAAATATATTGAAATTCAGTACTTGCCTCTGGTGTGTTGATTCGCCAACAATCAAACAATTGTTCTCTAACCGCATCTCCTGTAAAATAATCATTAAAAAAATTAGGCATCAAAAGCAAGTAAATTTTTTTTATAAAAAAAATTCTATATTAAATAAAAGTTACAAATAATTATCTCACCAGAGAATGCTGACAACTTTTAATATTCTGCCATCAGACATTTTGACATAATTTTATAATCATTAATATCGTTTAAATGCACTGTATTTCAATCTCACTGCCTGTACCCCACTCCTTAAATTTGCACAACGATATGCAGAAATTTGAAGGCGTTCAGGGAAATCAGATCACTCAATTTTGGCACAAAGTCAAAGAAAATAAATTAATATAGCACTGGTAAATAGTGCACCAAAATCCGCACACAATTTTCGGGAAATAGCAAGGTAAATTTGACGCCATAACAATTCAAACGAATTAGTGTGTTTGAAATCTCTACTCCGTCATGTTAAGTTTATTCCAGCGGAGTCGAATAGAACAAAATATTTTTATCCCGATTGAGCTGGTACTGACCATTTGAGGTGAGAAGAATTAGAGTGCTTGTATGGGAATTTAGTGCATATAGCAATTTGTCCCAAAAAGTGGAAACAGCCCTTATCTCATTAAATATTGCACTTAGACATATACAAAGTCTATCCAAATACAAAGTTTCATTAAATAAGGTGGGAAATTATTTAAAAACACTTTGGCTTATCTGGAAGTTTTTACTAAAAATTTTAAAAAAATTATTTTTCTGCTGTCCCATAGATAGATCCAAATTGTGAATTAATAAAATGTTCCTCTTACACTCATTTATGAGCACACGAAATTTCCACGCTTCTATCTGCAAAATTTGCAGATGTGTTTATTTCTAAATTTAAGGATGCTAATCGCAAATTTAAAGGATTGTAATATTTATTGCAGAAAGGCAAATTTATTTAACATACAAAAACTGCGAAATGTAAATATATGCCTAGTAGTAGATCATCCAGTCGTTATTGCTTGAAATAAAATTTGCCTATCACGCATACTGTTGCTCGTTTTCATTGGTTGGTATTTGCAAATAGCGACCTTTGAAAAGAAGGGAGGGTAAACTCGAGAAAGGGAAAATGTAAGGCATTTCAGGGAAGCAAACTAATGTCGAACAAGAATATTACATTATATGCTTTCAGTGGTGTGCATAATATTAAGCTTTAGCTAAAGGCAGCGGTGGCTAGTCCATTAGGGCTGCAGAGTTGAAGAACCCACTGAAATTATTTTAAAAATTCACGTTTTCGTTTTTATTCTTATTTGCTTACTTATTCATTCTGAGAGTTCGGTGATCAACGAAAATGGAAAAGTAATAAAAGTGAAAAAAGAAAACATAAAATTAATCAACAAATAAGACAGACATAAGATGGGGCTGCACACCAAATAGTTTTGGAAAGAACAAAAATTCGCTCACTGAGGGCAACTGAGTGATATGAAGTGCGAAAGCGAAAAGAGGCCCTTTCTCTCTTTGAACTTAGCCAGAGCTGGATTTTAGGAAACTTCTGTTTGACGCCCGGCAAACTAATGCTTTTTTTAAAACTCCCAACTAAGATTCGCTTTCGTTGGCTGTTTAGGGGTTTGATTTTTGCTTCATGTTGCCTTGATAGAAACGTAGCTGGTTAATACGTATTTCATTTTCTGTTATTAGAAGTCACTCATCTAAGAAAATACGTCGATAATTTTTTGAAATACAATTCAGATAATTACAATAACAAATTTGGTCTATTTAAAGGTAAAATTCGTTTTTAAAAATTGCGTTTTCTTGCAAAATATTTTTGTAGTACTGGTCGTTGCTGAGCAGACAAGTCGTCACTGTATAGAGCATGGTATTGTGGATAGTTGTCAAAGATGCACATTTTCAATAATTTTTGTAAATACTTCAATTAATGTATAATTTGACCATTTTTTAAATTTTTTTAAAGTTAAAAAATACATTTTTATGCTCTGATTCTACCATTTCAACAACATATTTTAATATCTGTATTATCCCTGAATTTTTCAACGAAAGATTGGATCAAACAGCAGTCAGAGGTATGAAAAAGTAGTCAATGAGTTTGCCTTATAATATCTCCGTAAGTTTTGCAGATAGAAGCATAAAACTTTTGTATTAAATGTTTTACTCGTAGAAACTATTATATAAGGTGTGCCCAAATGAAAAGGAGACAACAGTTATATGTAAAGAAATTTTAATAACAATATTCTAATTACAGTCCATGTGGAACGGTACAACTATAAATAATTGCCATTGACATTGATACACTGATCCCAGCGCGTAGGAAGGGGGTGGATGGCTTCAGTGTAGAAGAAATTGGAGAACTGCTCTTTGTGCTGATCTGGAGGAATCCATCATGCAACGAACTGCAGAAACAACTCTCCAGAAATGAGGATATTGAGGTGCAACTGGGAATATCACCACGCCATCTATCGGCTAACATATTAACTCACTGAGATTTGATACAACGTCGATACAGCTAAGGTCTCCTTTTCATTTGGGTACACATAATACTATTAAAGCTGCATAAAAATTTAATTTTTAAGACCTTCAAGGTAGGAATACGAATAGAAACGTAATTTGACTGATGAACATGCTACATATCGGTAGTCATCGGACATGCACTTCAATTGGCAGTATCGTATTAGAGTCTCTTCTGTTGTTGAGCTGCTGTGATAACTCCAGGAGTATGGTAAAGGGAGAAATAGGAGGTACTGTCCTACCGCGACGAGAAAAAGCCTGAACAGTGTTGCCTCAAGTAGGCGAGTCGAAGTAAGGAGAGAAATTGGTATAAAATCAGCCGCAACATTTGGCAAACCAAGCGCAGTTCGTTTGGCGAGGAATTCACTTTCGATCGAAGGACAAAGTGAGATGTGACTTCCACCGATTCTATCTGCGCCAAATGAAATAAAGCCCTTTCCTGCACCCCAAAATGCAGTGGAATAACCCGTTTCCATAACGACCTCCACCGGCATGTCTGATGTATGGGTTTTTCTCTTGGCGGTAGGACAGTACCTGATGAAGTACTCATCTTGGTACTTGGTTTAAAATTGGTAATGATTTTTGCGCATGGTGTATGTGAATTGTTCTGTTTATTTTGAAGTTTTTTGTACAACTATTGCATTTAAACCGCTGCATACTGTTTATTAGTTACAATCACTTGCATAATAAAATAAAATAAAATTATTATTGGCTTATTAATCAAAATTACCTCATGTTTACTTATGAGACATGTATTTTTTATTCAAACTGTTTAATATTATGAATAATTCTGCCATTTTTGGTTAAAAAATGGTCGTTTTCTTCTGATATACTCACAAAGTTATTCATATTTTAAATTATTATAATAGTCCCATAAGCTTCAAATCAGCCAAGTTCCACTGCATATATATTAAATACTGATCATTCAAAAATACGGAAACTTTTCGCACTTTTGAGCGTACGCCAGGCGCAGGTGATTTCACTAAAATAGGGGTGAAGTGAAATATGGAGGGAGAGACGTTTACATTTTACTTAGCAGTATATAGAAACATTTTATTTCCATTTATTGATTTGTTGCAAATACCAACTCAAAAAATACACCTAATCGGACGAAGGTTATGACTTAACAAAGAACTCTAGAAAAGCGATCATCTTACTCATTGTCTATCCCCCTCCCTTCCCGTAGTGAAATCGTCCAAAAGTTTCAATATCGGGTTTTTGAAACGAACAGTACTATGCTGTTGTCGGTGTTTATTTCTGCTACGCTAATGATCCCAACGTTTATGCTGAACAGCTTTTGGTTTGTGAACACCTTATTTATCACATACTGACCCAATTCGCAGTTGATATCGGCGAAACATTCGTAGAATTGCTGCTCCGTCAGATCTTCCTCATCAAGTTCCTTCTTAGCTTCAACTGTTTTATCTTTCATCTCCATCGCATCATGTTTCATTTTCTCAGCTCCTCCTTCCATGAAGTCGGGCTGTGGCATAGGGCCAAACATCTCAACAAGAGGGAGCCACAGGCAAATCACGCAAACAACCCACAGATGCAACATTTTCTGAAAGAAAAGAAAGCTTTTAAGAACCATCGCGATTAGGAAATCAGAATTTCATAAATTTAGGGAACAGAATAAGGAAAATTAAAAAATAATTATTTTTAGTTATTTCCATATTCAGCGCTCGTTCTGAACAGTAGGACACTAACGAACGAGTCTTCTACAGTTTACAAGAATATAATTTACATCTTTCTACACTTGTGCAGTTGTTATGATACAATCAAAGTAAAGTGACAATGCAAAAAATAAAAGAAGATTCGAACATCTACCCTGAAACATCGTAGCATGATAATATTTTAGGCTTTATTCGTCTGTCTTCAGATTATTTTTAATAGTTTACTCTCAACTAGCTGATCCTGCGCAAAGCATCTGCGCTCGATTATACCCATTCTGATGCTTCTTGAGCCAAACTGGCGATTCAGCGCTCTAAGAAAATTCGTCAAAATGTCGCCAAGTAGTGTGCGCATAACAGAAATGTAGCCAATGTACAATGTTCACAATAGTAAGTTTCATGATGAATTTGTGAACTGAAACGACTTTTATCTTCACTGACCTAAACTATTTTGACGTTGATCTAAACGTTCTCTGGCTCGCCATCTGCTTCATTTCTAACTGATCTGAATCATTTCATCTAAAGATTCACTGTATTGTGAGAAATATTGTGCATTCTTCATCTTAAACTCATTTTTTTCGAGAAAAGGTTATTATACGCCAGAATGAATATAGTAACAGGTTATGGCTATGAAGTTATGTCTCCACCTAACATGGCAGAGAATACCGTTTTTGTTTTGAAAACCAATCGTTACCATCAGCAAAAGAGAAATTTACCTCTTTTCTGCGACACGTACGTAAGCGTTTTATACAGATTAACATCAGCAAAAGAGAAATTTATATCTTTTCTGTGCCACGCCCTTTAGCTTTTTATATAGTTTACCATCAGTAAAAGAGAAATTTACATCTTTTCTGTGCCACGCACGTTAGTGTTTTATATAGTTTACCATCAGCAAAAGAGAAATTTACCTCTTTTCTATTTCATTTCTGGGTAGCCACGCCTGTTAGTTTGTTTTATATAGTTTACCACCAGCAGAGAAATTTACTCTTTCTGTGCCACGCACGTTAGCGTTTTATATATACCATCAGCAGAAGAGAATTTATTCTCATTTCTGTGCTCACGCACGCTACGTTAGCGTTTTATATAGCAACGGTAACTGCACAATAAAAGTGGATTCATAAAATTGCTGCAATGCGCGTGTGTTTAACAATTATAAAACAATGAAAAAGTATTGTTGTAAAAGATATTTAAAATCTTTCAAAAGTTTATTAAAATTAGGAAAAATTACATATAAAATATACATATCACTGGAAAGCTAATTTGAAATTTTATTGTAAACTAACTGCCTCGGCGACCAGCTTGTTGCCGGAATATGATTTCAATTCATTTTATATTTCTGGTTCTCTTAACAACGTAATTTTAAATTTCAGATTGTGGTAGATATTTAAACCATGTTCTATTAGTGACCTCGACCTCTTTTGTTCATTGTCTACATAAATGTTCTAATGGAGTCAAATAACTGACTGTTCGAGGATGGCTGCACAGATGGCCTAGGGTCTCGTGTTCTCAGATAAGAGTGAAGGAGACTCTGGAGTTAAGTAACTTGATTTTATTTCATGGTGGTATTTAAAGAGAGTGTGCTACTGTACAGATGAGTGAGATTATATACAAGTGTAAGAATACACACAGCGTCACCTACAACTTTGGGACTGAATTCTTAACACTGACCATGTCATGCTAACCTCTAATCTCAAGTTGTCGGCACTACCCACACTTTCTTATTCCTGTTGTAAAATATGCATTTGATTTAAACATTAAAATGACGCGGCACTTTTTATGGCCAAGCAGAAGCATTAGCAGGATTAAAAATACGTCAGGGTCGGATTTAGCCTGTGAACCGCTCCATGCAAAGTAAAAAAGCAATACGTAAACTGAACGAAGTACATCAG